>JASPKZ010007688.1:0-40279 GCA_030220185.1 Diploptera punctata | reverse complement strand
TATGGATAGGACAACCGGTTGTCGCTTATCTCAACGTTTTAGCACAGTTTTTGATTTTTGGAGCGTTACATTATTCCATACCCGCCGGGGCGCAGTAACTCATATTATTATTCGATATTACCACCGTTTTTTGTCGCTTATCTCCAAGTTTTAGCACAGTTGGACTTTTGGAACGGTGTTAAATGAGTCCCCGCGGTGCGCAAGTATTCATGTTATTATCGTATGACAACCGGTTGTCGCTTATCTCAATTTTAGCACAGTTTTTGATTTTGAGTGGTTACATTAGTCCCGCGGGACTTAATCAGGTATAGTCTATTGACAAACCGTTGTCGCTTATCTCCAAGTTTTAGCACACAGTTTGATTTTGGAGCGGTTACATTAGTCCCCGCGGGGCGCAGTACTCATGTTTATTTATCGATATGACAACCGGTTGTCGCTTATTCAAGTTTTAGCACAGTTTTATGTTGGAGCGGTTACATAGTCCCGCGAGGCGCAATACTCATGATATTAATCGATATGACAACCGGTTGTCGCTTACTCCAGTTTTTAGCACAGTTTGATTTTGGAGCGGTTACATTATTCCCCGCGGGGCGCAATACTCTGTTATTATTGATATGACAACGTTGTCGCTATCTCAAGTTTTTAGCACAGTTTCATATGGGCGGTTACATTAGTCCCCGCGGGGCGCAGTAGGCTACTCATTTTATCAATTTGACAACCGGTTGTCGCTATCTCAATTTTAGCACAGTTTTGATTTCGGAGGTTCGGTTACATTAGTTCCCCCGGGGCGCAGTACTCATCTTATTATCATTGACAACCGTTCTGTCGCTATTCAAGTTTTTAAGGCACAATTTTGATTGTTGGACTGTTACATTAGTCCCGCGGCGCAGTACTCATGTTATAATCGATATGAAAACCGGTTGTGGCTTAATCTCAGTTTTAACACGTTTGATTTTGGAGCGGTTACATTAGTCCCCCGCGGGGAAAGCAGTACTCATGTTAATTATCGATATGACAAACGGCTGACTCTTATTTCAAGTGGTTACATAGTTTGATTTGGAGCGGTTTACATCGCCCCGCGGGGCGCATACTCATGTTATTGTCGATATGACAACGTTTGTCGCTTATCTCAATTTTTTAAGCACAGTTTTTATTTTGTAGCGGTTACTTTAGTCCCCGCGGGGCGCAGTACCCATGTTATTATCGATAGAACAACCGTTTGACGCTTATCTCAATTTTTAACACAGTTTGATTTTGGAGCGGTTAACATTATCCCCGCCGGGCGCAGTACTCATGTTATTATCGATATGACAACCGGTTGTTGCTTTCTCAAGTTTTAACACAGTTGATTTTGAAGCGGTTAATTAGCCCCGCGGGCGCAGTCTCATGGGATTATCGTAGGACAACCGTTTGTCGATTATCTCAAGTTTTAACACAGTTTAATTTTGGAGCGGTTCATTAGTCCCCCGCGGGCGCAGTACTCATAATTCGATATGACAACCGGTTGCGCTTACTAAGTTTTAACACAGTTTGATTTGGAGCGGATACATTAGTCCACGCGGGGCGCAGTACTCATGTTATTCGAGATGACAACCGTGTGCTTATATCAAGTTTTAGCACAATTTGATTTTGGAGCGGTAACATTAGTCCCCGCGGGGCGCAGTACTCATGTTATTATCGATATGACAAACCACTTGTTCGCTATCTCAAGTTTTACACAGGTTGATTTTGAGCGGTAAATTAGTCCAGCGGCGCGCAACTATGTTATTATCATATGACAACGGTGTCGCTTATCTCGTTTTAGCACAGTTGATTTTGGAGCGGTTCCTAGCCCCGCGGGCGAGTACTCATTTATTACGTATCACAACCCGGTGTCGCTTATCTCAAGTTTAACCAATTTGATTTTGGAGCGGTTACATTAATCCCGCGGGGCGCAGTACTAATGTTATTATCGATATAACAAACGGTGGTCGCTTACACAAGTTTTAGACAGTTGATTTTGAGCGGTAACATTAGTCCCCGGAGCGCAGTACTAAGTTATTATCATATCACAACCGGTTGTCGCTTATCTCAGTTTAGAACAGTTTGAATTTGGAGCGGTTCATTAGTCCCGCGGGGCGCAGTTACTATGTTATTATCGATATACAACGGTTGTCACTTATCTCAAGTTTTAGCACAGTTTGATTTTGGAGCGGTTACGTTAGCCCCGCGGGCGCAGTACTCATGTTATTATCAATATGACAACCGGTTGTCACTTATCTCAAGTTTTTAGCACAGTTTGATTTTGGAGCGGTTACGTTAGCCCCGCGGGGCGCAGTACTCATGTTATTATCAATATGACAACCGGTTGTCACTTATCTCAAGTTTTAGCACAGTTTGATTTTGGAGCGGTTACGTTTAGTCCCGCGGGGCGCAGTACTCATGTTATTATCAATATGACAACCGGTTGTCACTTATCTCAAGTTTTAGCACAGTTTGATTTTGGAGCGGTTACGTTAGCCCCGCGGGGCGCAGTACTCATGTTATTATCGATATGACAACCGGTTGTCGCTTATCTCAAGTTTTAGCACAGTTTGATTTTGGAGCGGTTTCATTAGTCCCCGCGGGGCGCAGTACTCATGTTATTATCGATATGACAACCGGTTGTTGCTTATCTCAAGTTTTAGCACAGTTTGATTTTGGAGCGGTTACATTAGTCCCCGCGGGGCGCAGTACTCATGTTATTATCGATATGACAACCGGTTGTCGCTTATCTCAAGTTTTAGCACAGTTTGATTTTGGAGCGGTTACATTAGTCCCCGCGGGGCGCAGTACTCATGTTATTATCGATATGACAACCGCTTGTCGCTTATCTCAAGTTTTAGCACAGTTTGATTTTGGAGCGGTTACATTAGTCCCCGCGGGGCGCAGTACTCATGTATTATCTATATGACAACCGGTTGTCGCTTATCGCAAGTTTTAGCACAGTTTGATTTTGGAGCGGTTACGTTAGTCCCGAGGGGCGCAGTACTCATGTTATTATCGATATGACAACCGGTATGTCGCTTATCTCAAGTTTTAGCACAGTTTGATTTTGGAGCGGTAACATTAGTCCCCGCGGGGCGCGGTACTCATGTTATTATCGATATGACAACCGGTTGTCGCTTATCTCAAGTTTTAGCACAGTTTGATTTTGGAGCGGTAACATTAGTCCCGCGGGGCGCAGTACTCATGTTATTATCGATATGACAACCGCTTGTCGCTTATCTCAAGTTTAGCACAGTTTGATTTTGGAGCGGTTTACATTAGTCCCCGCGGGGCGCAGTACTCATGTTATTATCGATATGACAACCAGTTGTCACTTATCTCAAGGTTTAGCACAGTTTGATTTTGGAGCGGTTACATTAGTCCCCGCGGGGCGCAGTACTCATGTTATTATCGATATGACAACCGGTTGTCGCTTATCTCAAGTTTTAGCACAGTTTGATTTTGGAGCGGTTACATTAGTCCCCGCGGGGCGCAGTACTCATGTTATTATCGATATGACAAACGGTTGTCACTTATCTCAAGTTTTAGCACAGTTTGATTTTGGAGCGGTTACATTAGCCCCGCGGGGCGCAGTACTCATGTTATTATCGATATGACAACCGGTTGTCGCTTATCTCAAGTTTTAGCACAGTTTGATTTTGGAGCGGTTACATTAGTCCCCGCGGGGCGCAGTACTCATGTTATTTAATCGATATGACAACCGGTTGTCGCTTATCTCAAGTTTTAGCACAGTTTGATTTTGGAGCGGTAACATTAGTTCCCGCGGGGCGCAGTACTCATGTTATTATCGATATGACAACCGCTTGTCGCTTATCTCAAGTTTTAGCACAGTTTGATTTTGGAGCGGTTACATTAGTCCCCGCGGGGCGCAGTACTCATGTTATTATCAATATGACAACCGGTTGTCGCTTATCTCAAGTTTTAGCACAGTTTGATTTTGGAGCGGTTACGTTAGTCCCGCGGGGCGCAGTACTCATGTTATTATCGATATGACAACCGGTTGTCGCTTATCTCAAGTTTTAGCACAGTTTGATTTTGGAGCGGTTACATTAGTTCCCGCGGGGCGCAGTACTCATATTATTATCGATATGACAACCGGTTGTCGCTTATCTCAAGTTTTAGCACAGTTTGATTTTGGAGCGGTTACATTAGTCCCCGCGGGGCGCAGTACTCATGTTATTATCGATATGACAACCGGTTGTCGCTTATCTCAAGTTTTAGCACAGTTTGATTTTGGAGCGGTTACATTAGTCCCGCGGGGCGCAGTACTCATGTTATTATCGATATGACAACCGGTTGTCGCTTATCTCAAGTTTTAGCACAGTTTGATTTTGGAGCGGTTACATTAGTTCCCGCGGGGCGCAGTACTCATGTTATTATCGATATGACAACCGGTTGTCGCTTATCTCAAGTTTTAGCACAGTTTGATTTTGGAGCGGTTACATTAGTCCACGCGGGGCGCAGTACTCATGTTATTATCGATATGACAACCGGTTGTCGCTTATCTCAAGTTTTAGCACAGTTTGATTTTGGAGCGGTTACATTAGTCCCCGCGGGGCGCAGTACTCATGTTATTATCGATATGACAACCGGTTGTGGCTTATCTCAAGTTTTAGCACAGTTTGATTTTGGAGCGGTTACATTAGTCCCCGCGGGGCGCAGTACTCATGTTATTATCGATATGACAACCGGTTGTCGATTATCTCAAGTTTTAGCACAGTTTGATTTTGGAGCGGTTACATTAGTCCCCGCGGGGCGCAGTACTCATGTTATTATCGATATGACAACCGGTTGTCGCTTATCTCAAGTTTTAGCACAGTTTGATTTTGGAGCGGTTACATTAGTCCCCGCGGGGCGCAGTACTCATGTTATTATCGATATGACAACCGGTTGTCGCTTATCTCAAGTTTTAGCACAGTTTGATTTTGGAGCGGTTACATTAGTCCCCGCGGGGCGCAGTAGCCTACATGTTATTATCGATATGACAACCGGTTGTCGCTTATCTCAAGTTTTAGCACAGTTTGATTTTGGAGCGGTTACATTAGTCCCCGCGGGGCGCAGTACTCATGTTATTATCGATATGACAACCGGTTGTCGCTTATCTCAAGTTTTAGCACAGTTTGATTTTGGAGCGGTTACATTAGTCCCCGCGGGGCGCAGTACTCATGTTATTATCGATATGACAACCGGTTGTCGCTTATCTCAAGTTTTAGCACAGTTTGATTTTGGAGCGGTTACATTAGTCCCCGCGGGGCGCAGTACTCATGTTATTATCGATATGACAACCGGTTGTCGCTTATCTCAAGTTTTAGCACAGTTTGATTTTGGAGCGGTTACATTAGTCCCCGCGGGGCGCAGTACTCATGTTATTATCGATATGACAACCGGTTGTCGCTTATCTCAAGTTTTAGCACAGTTTGATTTTGGAGCGGTTACATTAGTCCCCGCGGGGCGCAGTACTCATGTTATTATCGATATGACAACCGGTTGTCGCTTATCTCAAGTTTTAGCACAGTTTGATTTTGGAGCGGTTACATTAGTCCCCGCGGGGCGCAGTACTCATGTTATTATCGATATGACAACCGGTTGTCGCTTATCTCAAGTTTTAGCACAGTTTGATTTTGGAGCGGTTACATTAGTCCCCGCGGGGCGCAGTACTCATGTTATTATCGATATGACAACCGGTTGTCGCTTATCTCAAGTTTTAGCACAGTTTGATTTTGGAGCGGTTACATTAGTCCCCGCGGGGCGCAGTACTCATGTTATTATCGATATGACAACCGGTTGTCGCTTATCTCAAGTTTTAACACAGTTTGATTTTGGAGCGGTTACATTAGTCCCCGCGGGGCGCAGTACTCATGTTATTATCGATATGACAACCGGTTGTCGCTTATCTCAAGTTTTAGTACAGTTTGAGTTTGGAGCGGTTACATTAGTCCCCGCGGGGCGCAGTACTCATGTTATTATCGATATGACAACCGGTTGTCGCTTATCTCAAGTTTTAGCACAGTTTGATTTTGGAGCGGTTACATTAGTCCCCGCGGGGCGCAGTACTCATGTTATTATCGATATGACAACCGGTTGTCGCTTATCTCAAGTTTTAGCACAGTTTGATTTTGGAGCGGTTACATTAGTCCCCGCGGGGCGCAGTACTCATGTTATTATCGATATGACAACCGGTTGTCGCTTATCTCAAGTTTTAACGTAGTTTGATTTTGGAGCGGTTACATTAGTCCCCGCGGGGCGCAGTACTCATGTTATTATCGATATGACAACCGGTTGTCGCTTATCTCAAGTTTTAGCACAGTTTGATTTTGGAGCGGTTACATTAGTCCCCGCGGGGCGCAGTACTCATGTTATTATCGATATGACAACCGGTTGTCGCTTATCTCAAGTTTTAGCACAGTTTGATTTTGGAGCGGTTACATTAGTCCCCGCGGGGCGCAGTACTCATGTTATTATCGATATGACAACCGGTTTTCGCTTATCTCAAGTTTTAGCACAGTTTGATTTTGGAGCGGTTACATTAGTCCCCGCGGGGCGCAGTACTCATGTTATTATCGATATGACAACCGGTTGTCGCTTATCTCAAGTTTTAGCACAGTTTGATTTTGGAGCGGTTACATTAGTCCCCGCGGGGCGCAGTACTCATGTTATTATCGATATGACAACCGGTTGTCGCTTATCTCAAGTTTTAGCACAGTTTGATTTTGGAGCGGTTACATTAGTCCCCGCGGGGCGCAGTACTCATGTTATTATCGATATGACAACCGGTTGTCGCTTATCTCAAGTTTTAGCACAGTTTGATTTTGGAGCGGTTACATTAGTCCCCGCGGGGCGCAGTACTCATGTTATTATCGATATGAAAACCGGTTGTCGCTTATCTCAAGTTTTAGCACAGTTTGATTTTGGAGCGGTTACATTAGTCCCCGCGGGGCGCAGTACTCATGTTATTATCGATATGACAACCGGTTGTCGCTTATCTCAAGTTTTAGCACAGTTTGATTTTGGAGCGGTTACATTAGTCCCGCGGGGCGCAGTACTCATGTTATTATCGATATGACAACCGGTTGTCGCTTATCTCAAGTTTTAGCACAGTTTGATTTTGGAGCGGTTACATTAGTCCCCGCGGGGCGCAGTACTCATGTTATTATCGATATGACAACCGGTTGTCGCTTATCTCAAGTTTTAGCACAGTTTGATTTTGGAGCGGTTACATTAGTCCCCGCGGGGCGCAGTACTCATGTTATTATCGATATGACAACCGGTTGTCGCTTATCTCAAGTTTTAGCACAGTTTGATTTTGGAGCGGTTACATTAGTCCCCGCGGGGCGCAGTACTCATGTTATTATCGATATGACAACCGGTTGTCGCTTATCTCAAGTTTTAGCACAGTTTGATTTTGGAGCGGTTACATTAGTCCCCGCGGGGCGCAGTACTCATGTTATTATCGATATGACAACCGGTTGTCGCTTATCTCAAGTTTTAGCACAGTTTGATTTTGGAGCGGTTACATTAGTCCCCGCGGGGCGCAGTACTCATGTTATTATCGATATGACAACCGGTTGTCGCTTATCTCAAGTTTTAGCACAGTTTGATTTTGGAGCGGTTACATTAGTCCCCGCGGGGCGCAGTACTCATGTTATTATCGATATGACAACCGGTTGTCGCTTATCTCAAGTTTTAGCACAGTTTGATTTTGGAGCGGTTACATTAGTCCCCGCGGGGCGCAGTACTCATGTTATTATCGATATGACAACCGGTTGTCGCTTATCTCAAGTTTTAGCACAGTTTGATTTTGGAGCGGTTACATTAGTCCCCGCGGGGCGCAGTACTCATGTTATTATCGATATGACAACCGGTTGTCGCTTATCTCAAGTTTTAGCACAGTTTGATTTTGGAGCGGTTACATTAGTCCCCGCGGGGCGCAGTACTCATGTTATTATCGATATGACAACCGGTTGTCGCTTATCTCAAGTTTTAGCACAGTTTGATTTTGGAGCGGTTACATTAGTCCCCGCGGGGCGCAGTACTCATGTTATTATCGATATGACAACCGGTTGTCGCTTATCTCAAGTTTTAACACAGTTTGATTTTGGAGCGGTTACATTAGTCCCCGCGGGGCGCAGTACTCATGTTATTATCGATATGACAACCGGTTGTCGCTTATCTCAAGTTTTAGCACAGTTTGATTTTGGAGCGGTTACATTAGTCCCCGCGGGGCGCAGTACTCATGTTATTATCGATATGACAACCGGTTGTCGCTTATCTCAAGTTTTAGCACAGTTTGATTTTGGAGCGGTTACATTAGTCCCCGCGGGGCGCAGTACTCATGTTATTATCGATATGACAACCGGTTTTCGCTTATCTCAAGTTTTAGCACAGTTTGATTTTGGAGCGGTTACATTAGTCCCCGCGGGCGCAGTACTCATGTTATTATCGATATGACAACCGGTTGTCGCTTATCTCAAGTTTTAGCACAGTTTGATTTTGGAGCGGTTACATTAGTCCCCGCGGGGCGCAGTACTCATGTTATTATCGATATGACAACCGCTTGTCGCTTATCTCAAGTTTTAGCACAGTTTGATTTTGGAGCGGTTACATTAGTCCCCGCGGGGCGCAGTACTCATGTTATTATCGATATGACAACCGGTTGTCGCTTATCTCAAGTTTTAGCACAGTTTGATTTTGGAGCGGTTACATTAGTCCCCGGGGGGCGCAGTAACTCATGTTATTATCGATATGACAACCGGTTGTCGCTTATCTCAAGTTTTAGCACAGTTTGATTTTGGAGCGGTTACATTAGTCCCCGCGGGGCGCAGTACTCATGTTATTATCGATATGACAACCGGTTGTCGCTTATCTCAAGTTTTAGCACAGTTTGATTTTGGAGCGGTTACATTAGTCCCCGCGGGGCGCAGTACTCATGTTATTATCGATATGACAACCGGTTGTCGCTTATCTCAAGTTTTAGCACAGTTTGATTTTGGAGCGGTTACATTAGTCCCCGCGGGGCGCAGTACTCATTTTATTATCGATATGACAACCGGTTGTCGCTTATCTCAAGTTTTAGCACAGTTTGATTTTGGAGCGGTTACATTAGTCCCCGCGGGGCGCAGTACTCATGTTATTATCGATATGACAACCGGTTGTCGCTTATCTCAAGTTTTAGCACAGTTTGATTTTGGAGCTGGTTACATTAGTCCCCGCGGGGCGCAGTACTCATGTTATTATCGATATGACAACCGGTTGTCGCTTATCTCAAGTTTTAGCACAGTTTGATTTTGGAGCGGTTACATTAGTTCCCCCGCGGGGCGCAGTACTCATGTTATTATCGATATGACAACCGGCTGCGCTGAATACAATCTACATCGCTCATAATGTGTGTGGCGCAACAATTGCGTTCAATATGTCCTATATACAGCCCGCTCTTGAAAATTTGTCTTAATTTTTAAAATTAAATCACAAGTATCTAGTTTAGTTGCGCGCTATGTTACATTTGTTACTATCACTGTCGAATGTTGATTCATTATAGACGTAAGAAAAAATACATTGTTCACTTTAAAAAATAATATTTAAGCAGCGAGTAGTGCATACGGCATGTCCAAGGTTCATATCCCGGTACCAATAATACTCTCCCACATTTTTTTAGTGTTCATGACAAATGTTGGCCAGCCGTTACACCTGGTGTTCCTACTCTGTAGTCGATACTTTTTGTACCTACCGCAATTACAAGTGATACTAGTAGTCGCATACTGGCCGAAATTACATGAGAAAATGTCTTCCCCCTCGTCAAGTCCCGCAGCTCTGCACCAAGGCATGAAGAAACGAACCTCTCGGTTACGACGCGGTTACAGCGTTTTTAAATCTCTCTCTCTCTATTATTATTTAATCTGCCAATTTCATTCCACCTTTTCTCCATGCTCATCTCATCAATTTCGTTGATCTGCCCCTGTGATGGTGCGTCATATTGGCCCGAGGATAGTAGTGTTTGCAGGACAGTTTAACGCACCACTAGTGAGTGTCACACACACACACTAAACATGGCGAACATCAAAATTATCGTTATTATGGCCAGATATGTAAGGACCTTAAAGTGGTTTGTCCTGGCATTTGTCTTACAGGTGAGGAAAAAAAACTGAAAAAAGAACCTCTAATGTGATATTTGTCAGGACCCGGGTCCGCTGCGTACGAGGCAGCACCGCTACACCGAGACCACATTCCCTAATAAGAGCGGAGATATGAATAAAAGTATGAATAAGTTATATACACTAGCGGACACGGCAGACATTCAATTCTCGTTGTCATGGCCGGGCGATAAAAATATAAGTTACGTTTTTACCATAAAATTCACTAATTTATAAGTTAGCAAGAAAACTCCTCACTGCCATCTGTTGTGGCACAGGAAGCGTGCATTATGATGTCACATTGTTGTGTCATGGAATATGTCGGTAATGCAGATGACTACACATCTGACATAAAAATCCTATAACCTGATCGCAGCGCCACCTACCGGGTCATGTTTTGAATCTAAATCATCCAGGGACCCATTAGAGCACAAAAAAAAATTATCAGAATCGGTCCAGTCGTTTAGCCAGTTTTTAATTTCGGATTTCAAGTAAACCTCCACTTCTAATTGTCACATTTCGCTCATTTTTTGATAATACCTATCGCGGTTTATTTGGATGGTATGCACTGAGTTTCGTTATTAAAATCGAAAAATGTGACCGCGAAAGCGATTTTTAAATTTTCACTTCAGGTGACTCCTACACCTAATGGTTTTAGAAGGTCCAATTGAGAATTTAACTATTGATGACCCAATTAGAAAACACACACAATTTTTCATTAAATTCGATCCAGTCGTTTAGGAGGAGTGGAATGACAAACACATGTATAGTATATATATATATATATATATATATATATATCCATCCATAGTAATTCTGCCCGAAGGCAGGTGCTTCACTGCAATCAAATCATTTGCATGCTATGCTTGCACTTTTACTAGGGAATTGTAGGTGTGGTAGCTTCCCGTTGCTTTCCGCACCGGTGAAGGATGATGATGATGATAATGATAAGGATGATGATGATGATTGTGATGGCCATATGATTTCGGGGACCGTATGGGCCTTAAAGTTTTCCTGACATTTGTCTTACATGTGAGGAAAAACCCCGATAAAAACCTCACCCAGAAAAACTGCCCCGACCGGGGATCGAACCAGGGCCCGCTGCGTGACAAGGCAACACGCTACCTCGAGACCACAGCGGTGGACATATATATACATCCATCCATAGTAATTCTGTCCGAGGGCATGTCTTTCATTGCAATCATAGCATTTTCATGCTATGCCTTTCAGCTTTACTAAGGAATTATAGGTGTGGTAGCTGCCCGTTGCTTTCCACACCGGTGAAGGAAGATGATGATAATGATAAGGGTGATGATTATGGCCGGATGATTTTAGGAGACAGTTGGGCGCTAAGCTTCCTGACATTTATCTTACAGGTCAGGAAATACCCCCAAGAAAACCTCACCCAGGAGCTTGTACCTATCCGAATCGAACCTTGAAGATAAAACTTTTCAAGAAATTTGAGGCCAACCTGAACCTTTATAGATATTATAATAATTACACATATATTATAAGAACTGCGTGACAAGGCTTACATATATTGTACCGATATTAGGTCTAAGCATTGTTTCCCAGTATTTAATAATGAAAATGAATTTTATTCAAAAGTAATATAGGCCAAAAAATAAAAGAGTAGTAATAATCCGAATTATACCGAGTTTATACTCAAAATAATCACAGAATAATTTAAAATACAATGAAAATAGAAATAAACTGATAATTAGAACAGTATACGATTTTTATACAAAGCGTAATAAATTACATACATCATAAAGTTATTACTCAGAAAAAGTCAGGTATAACTCATCGGTTTTTTCCACCGACCGCGTGCCGAACACAATGGGGAAAGGAATCCGAACTGTCCCTTTGTAATAAAAGACACGGCCAAGGTACTTGTAAAAGTCGACATGAATCCCCAATCCAACAAATGACATTTTAACAATAAGATATTGACATGACAGGTGACGTCTTTATCGGAGACGTGGCATTAGCAAGTCGTTATAGGAAAAATAGATATAATTATTCTGCCAGCCTAAGAAAAATATATGGAAGTTTTGGACATCCCTCAGTAATGGAGAATGGGCGTAAACCAGCACCTTTGGAAATATGATATAGAGAAGAGGGGAGCCAACCCCAAAATTTGTAATATTTGTTAATTTGTAAAGAGGCCCAAAGCATATATGTGGGCGGGATCATAAA
This sequence comes from Diploptera punctata, assembly GCA_030220185.1. Lineage (NCBI taxonomy): Eukaryota > Metazoa > Arthropoda > Insecta > Blattodea > Blaberidae > Diploptera > Diploptera punctata. The sequence goes on along the minus strand of JASPKZ010007688.1, from coordinate 27,926 downwards.
ACACCTAAAAAACCAAATAAATTATTCGCTTAGAGAATCGCACATCAGTTAGCTGCTAGCTTTACGTCTAACAGAGCACACTTAGTTGTTAGTCCCACGTCTAACAGGGCACATTACTAGATCGTCTCCTACATTGTGCTTCGGAACTCTAGAAAGCAATCGGAGGACCGACTAATGTATACATCTACCAGAATATACAATTAATTTTGTTAACTCTACGCCACCCTCCAGTCTTTTACTTATTAACATATGACTTTAATCTTCCTTGCGTCAACCTAGAATCCAGCTCCTACTGAACACTGACCTGAGCTAGTCCCGAGCAACACTTTAGACCTCGTATCTATCCTGGACACCAATTAAACCATCCCGGATTAAAATTCCGTTGTAATTGGCGGCCCAACTGCTCAGCTTGGAGAAACTACTGAGCAACCATCAAACGAAGAGTGGATAGGCGTGTTAAAGTAGTGAATATCCTACGAACGTGAAGAAGAAGACCTGGGGGAAAAGGATGGCAACCAGAGGACCTCGAAGAGCACAGTAAGAATATCACCAACTACAGGTAGAAGCCAAAATTTTATGTTTAAACTAAATGTTGCTTCTTAGCGGTTATAAAACCAACTATTCAACCAAAAATAGCAAAATGGAGTAAACGTATGAAATGTACAGTGATGCATGTGGTCAGAATATTTTGGATGGGAACATGTCGACAGGAAATGTAGGGGAGAGTGACAGTGAACTAGATAATTCACAAGTAGAAACAAAAATAAGCAAACAAAGTCCAGACAACAATCTAATTCTAGAGCTATTATCAGAAATTAGAAAGGAAATCAAGCAGGAATAGAAGGAATTGTATAAAAAAAACTAAAGAGATAGTTGAAGCAATAAAAGTAGAAACTAGGACACAAATAGAACAAGTAGGAATAGGATCATAAATAAAACCGAAAACAGTACCACAGCTTTACAGGAAAAAGTAGAGGGGAAACACGGGGAACTAGATGAAATCGCCCAATCTAGTAAGGAAATTATGAAAAATGAGATATGCGAGGTGAGTTCGAGGCCACCTCCGAAAATACGAATAATATTGAATTAGTACAAGAAATAAAACAGGTTAGCAGAGAATCAGTAGCAGAAATAGAAATAAATAAGGGAGAGACAGTAATTGAGTTAGATCAGGGTCCCAAAGAAAACAAAAACCGAAAGTCATGTAGACCAATTAAATGAGGAAATTGGAACAGAAAACAATGAAATATTAAATGATTATAGGAGTGACATTATTGTTAGTTATATAAATTTTGAAAATACTGGTATATTTTGCTACAAAAGCAAGAAGCGAGAACCACTTCTATTAGAGCAGGTAAACGAAAGAAATTATCGGAGTCATGCCGGTGACAAAGGGGGCAAAGACAGGCAGATAAAGAGGAGATTCCCAACCCAGATAGTAAAGAAATACAAGTCAAATAGTAGACAAGTAGAGGGAAATTATTTAAAATATCTAAGAGGTTTTCACGAATGTGTTCCTTGGTTCAACGAATATAATGAGGGGCAACTGACAGCCGTACTTGCTGGTAATCTGTTTGGAAATATGTCAGAAGTTGATTGTAGTACAAAAGACAAACTAACATAAATGATATCAATAACTCATAAATATGACCGCGAACACTTTAATGATGAAAGCATGAAAATGTTGATAAAAGACAGTCAATTATTGGTCAAATTGAAAACAACATGATACTAAATCAATAATATGATTGAAAAAGTATGCATGAACCAGTTTCTTTTTCCGGGATTTGAACCCAATCTTAATTGGAAAAAAAATAAGGTCGTATAAATAAGGTAATAACTAGAAATAACAATGAATGTTGTATTGAATATTATTAAATAGGTAATTAGCTTCAATCACTTAGAACAATTGATTATAATGGAAAATAATAGTTTAATTACATAAAAAGCAGAGGGAATTATGATAACCCATGATTAATAGGCTTTAATATCGAGAGCAGGGGGGGGGCACAAGGCTTGAATAAATGAAATGCAGTGATTAATTAAATAAACAAGTATGATAATAACCATTATGTTACATTAATAAAAAAATGGTGAGAACCATAGAATTAATAACAGTTGTTTAGTATTTATATATGTACGACATAATCGTATATACGTTTTCAGATAAGTTTGGGTGAGATTTATTCTTATTTTGAAATGTTGGAACTTTTTTATTTACGATGGATCTGTGTGCATGAAACATTAATAATAATTAATCAGCAGTGGCTATAAAATCCAAGAGAGAAAATATATCTGTAGTAAATACACTGCTCAAAACAAATTAGGGGATATTGTAGAATAACCTATTAAGACTATGTTTTTTTTGGAATAGTATTAGATGCAATCACTTTCTATTACTCCAAGAGAATGTAAACAAGAGTTTGAAGTTATCACGTAACCTCGGTACCACACCAGAGGGCAGTGTCTGTACTGTTGATGTGAAAGGGTAGTGTGGGGGTGAATGTTTTGTTGCTGTTTTTAAATCCAGTCCAGTTTTCAGTTAGTGAATGACTTTCCTTAGGGACTGTAATGCCTTGACAACGTGATTTACCTGAACCAATGGCTTGGAGGGCCATAGGAAGGATGGAAGCTGGACAGACACAACAAGAGGTGGCACAAGCCATTGGGGTGTCTCAAAGCGTGATTTCCAGACTTTGGAATCGTTTTCAAAGAACAGATACTGTTAACAGAAGAGCCGGACAAGGTCGACCACGGGCAACAACAGCAAGGGATGACCGTTACCTCTTGTTAACAGCCCGTCGGAATAGACAGCAGAATGCAACTCAACTGCGAAATACACTTCAAACATCAACAGAACGCAGGGTGTCAACTCAAACTGTCCATAATCGACTGCATGGAAGTGGTCTCTATGCCCGTAGGCCCAAGGTGTGTACCAGGTTAACTCCACAACACCGTAGAGATCGCAGAAACTGGGCGGAGGAACATCGTGGGTGGAGGCATGCCGAATGGAGATCAGTTCTTTTTTCTGATGAGTCGCGATTCAACATGGAATGTGATAGTCGGCGTGTATTCATCTGGAGGAAAAAAGGGGCACGAAACAATCCAGCTTTTGTACGTGAAATATCCCCATATGGTGGCGGTGGATTGATGGTGTGGGCAGGAGTCAGTAGTGGTGGACGTACGGACCTCTACGCCATCTAAGGTGATACTTTGACTGCGGTAAGGTATAGAGATGAGATTCTCCGACCTTTTGTCGTGCCTTATGCTGGTGCCATAGGTGATTTTCTTTTTATGGGCGATAATGAACGACCCCACACAGCTGGCTTGGTGGACGACATGCTGGAAGTGGAGGGTATCGAGCGTATGCAATGGCCAGCTTCCTCCCCGAACTTAAATGCGATTGAGCATGTGTGGGATGCATTAGGTAGGCGCATTGCAGGCAGACCAGCACCTCCCACAGAGCTGCACATTGCTCTTATGGAAGAGTGTCCAAGTATCCCCCAAGAACTCATTGCTAACCTCATTGCACACAGGTGTGAGGCAGACCATACACCATACTAAAGAAACATTTTCACCCATGTTAATGTTGTTTGCCATATTCCTAATCAGGATCTCTTTGACATCTGGTGTGGTACAGAGGTTACGTAATAACTTCAAACTCTTGTTTACATTCTTTTGGAGTAATAGAAAGTGATTGCATCTAATACTGTTCCTAAAACCATAGTCTTAATAGGTTATTCTACAATATCCCCATAATTTTTTTGAGCAGTGTAACTAAGTAGATTATGCAGATAGTCCCGAGATGTATATATCCTGGACACCAATTAAACCATCCCGGATTAAAATCCCGTTGTAATATATATATATATTTCGGGGTTTTTGCTTACCTCTAAGACAAAGGTCAGGAAGCTTAGGACCTAGCCATCAAGGCTGTACATGACACACTAGACAAATTAAATAGTGACCTAGACTCAATTTCCCAATGGTCGAAGAAACATGGACTTAATCTAAATACTGACAAGACACAGTGCATAATTATAGGACATCGGCGAATCCAAAGCATTATAAATTACGAAAATATCCCTACCATTCTCCTAAATGACAAAAATATCCCCTACAGCTCAGTAGTAAAAAATCTGGGTATCTATATGGACCAACACCTAGACTGGAAAATCCAGGTGAATAATACCTGCAAGAAAGTGTTCTCAATTCTTCACTCCCTAAATAGTTTAAAAACTTCCTTCCTACAAAATTAAAACAAATACTTGTACAGACTCTTATAATGCCACACTTCGACTACTGCGACATATTACTGACTAATCTTACAACTGATCTATCTGACAGACTACAGCGTGCTCATAATGCGTGCATTCGATTTATATTCAATCTCCGTCGTTATGACCACGTGTCTCCTTCATTTCAGGCCTTATCACGGCTACGCCTAAATGACAGAAGAACTTTACATTCACATACCTTACTATTCCAAATTCTGCACACATATTTAGCAACTTATTTAACAACACGTTTTCAACATTTATCGGCTCATCACAATTTAGGAACAAGATCACAAGACTCTTCTTTACTTTTGATACCACAACACAGGACCTGTCTGTACTCTGAATCTTACACAATATCTATGGCTAGAGCATGGAACTCACTTCCCAGTCATGTCAGGGACTGTCAATCGCTATCATTATTTAAATCCAAATTAACCGATATCTTAAGTTCGACACAATGAAAACATTAACTACATAACAACTATATAGAGCATTCTATTAATAATCATGTAGGAAGCTACTTACTTTATTTTATATCATTTTAATTTTATTATATTCTATGTTTTTGTTAGCATTAGCTAGTATTAGATCCATCATCATTGTATTTTGTTTAGTCTGTATTTTAATATGTTACAATTGTAATATGTACGTAATTTTTGTATAATTTTACTATTCGCTGGTTGAGTGGAAGAGAAGGTCTTATGGCCTTAACTCTGCCTGCTAAAATAAATCATTATTATTATTATTATTATTATTATCATCATCATGCTATTTCAGCGGTGTGGATATCATCCGGAAGCTACCACACGTCCTTATTAAAGCTGCAAACGTAGTATGAAAATGCTATGATTGCAGTGAAAGACCTGCCCTCGGGTTATAATTACTATGGATATATATATATATCCGGGTTCGAATCCCGTCCAGGCATTTATTTTTCTTATCATACCATATATATATATATATATATATATATATATATATATATATAGAGTGTTTGAGTAAAATTGTGCAAAAATTAAACAGCGCATAGGGGGTGCTCCACTGAACAATTTGCGGTAGGGAACCTGGGATCCGAGAATTCAGCTTAAAGAGATATGGGAATAAACATTACTGATTACGTGTTGTATTTACATTAGTTACAGTTAACTTACTAACACGATCATTGATACAATTAACATCACTTACAAGAGTTGCTTAAACCGACGGCCATCAACCTCAATGCAAGCATGACATCGGCGTGAAAGATTCTGCCCGCACCTTCACTTATATCCCTGGTGTAGTTTTAATTACATCACAGGCAGCTACAGCCTTGACATTTAATTTCATGTCCGTTTCAACTGGGGTCTCGAACACAGGTGACTTTAGATATCCCCATACAAAATAATCAAGGGGATTTAGGTCAGGTGACCTCGCAGGCAATTGGATAGGGCCTGCCCTTGAAATCCAGCGTTCAGGAAATACAGCATTGAGATGGTTACGGACATCCACAGTGAAGTGAGGCGGTGCACCGTCATGTTGTATCCACATTCTTTCACGAACAGCCAACAACTCAGACAGAACTCCTTGCAGGAACCTCAAGTATCGGTAGCCATTCAGACGATCAGGTAGAAGATATAGACGAATAATATTGTCGTACAATACCGATCCAAATATTCACAGCAAATCATTCTTGATGATGTGACTATGGTACAGCGTGAGGGTTTTCTTCATCCCACACATGGCTATTCCTGCTGTTCGAAATACCATCACGATGAAATGAGGCACGCATTGGAGATAATCTGGACGATCAATCCATAAGTCCTTAAGCCGGCTTCTCTCACCATAGTTTCCTCATCTCAAATTGTTCAGTAGAGCAGCCCTATGTCCTGTTTAATTTTTTCACGCTTACCCTGTAACACCCTCTATATACTCGCGCTATGTGACCTGGAAGTTAAGGTTTTTTCCTTGAATTAAGAAGAAATGAATATAAAAAACGCATGATATATGGAAACAAAGGAAAGAGAGAAAAGTTGGGAACAAGTGAAATGGCAGGCTGCCTTACGTTCCACTTAGGAAATAAGGAGATGAAGATATGGAAACAAAATGCATTCATTGTATAAACCTGCAACGTATAGGTGCTGGGTCAAACCGTTATTGTTGACTATTTAACTCATGCCCGAAATGGGACTCTATGGGCAATCACGTTTCGATGATTTCTGTTTTACAACCAATCAGAGTCGTGTTTCACGAAATATTTATCAGTGTTATAATTACCATATTAAAGAAAGCTCCTCCTTCTTAATATTCTGAACAGGTCTGACCACTATTTTGCAGTGACTGAGCCTATGAGAAATACGGCTACCAGATTGTATATATAGTGCACGAATGTCAACACATGCCGCATGTGGGAGTTAATATAAAAACATTTGTAGCAATTGATTATACCATCAAAAAAGGAAACCACTCTTTGCACTTTCTTAAATATATTTTTTCCCAGGTAACAATCCAGAAAAATATAATTGTCATATTTACATCATACGACATCGGAAATGAACTAATAAACTGTTTGATGTGTTTCATTTTTTCTCCACTAGAGAGCATTCTTACAATATTGCGTTCCTTTGGCAATAAATAGTATGATCTGGTTGCAGTGATAAACAAAAGAAGCAGATGAAGCGTACCTATCGCTTCTCATTTGTTTTCAAACATCGCCGTTTACATTAAATATATACATATTTTAAAATAACTATATTTAAATAATGGTATGTGAGTAAACAGCTTAATTTTATTCGTTAAATAGTCCTAACAAATGCCACTCTTGATTTCCAAATTCTCTAGATAAATTGGAAATCACTCGTGGCATTACTTATGATAACTATTTTGAATAGAAAACATAGATTGCTCAAATTAAGATATCTTTGCCCGGGCCCATAAAAGGCAAAGATTAATTCAACTTTCCTTACTAAATTTTCAAACATGTAATGTGCAATGAGCTACAAGCTATAATCGTGGGAGCTTTAAGGAAAGAGGAACTAACACACGCTTGAGCAAGCTTTGCATTTTCACTTTGATGTCTGAGATAAGCTAACTACTAAATGAATAAGCAAAAAGGTACTTAAAATGCACAACTAAAGCTTTAATGCGAGTCAAAAGTATAGTCAATATAACATGAAAATAAATGATTAATTTAACAAAGAAAAGAATACTATGATTGATCATCTATACAAAAGAAATAATATAAACAAACATACATACTCTTTTACATTCATACTAGTCCGGCCTCGGGTTGGGGTATACAGTTATTGCGTCCCCACCCTGGCCTACAGGACTAACAAACCACACTATAGTCGGTTCCAGATGTCTACGGAGCAGCAGTTGTAAACAGTGGTTATAACGGTGAAAAAACGCGCTTCACAAGCGGATAAACCTTACGAGTACATCGACACGCAATTACGGTTTCATAACATATTTGTTCTAACAACAATGAAATGCAATACTGACAATAATAATGAAATTAATAATGATAATAATAATAATAATAATAATAATAATAATAATAATAATAATAATGTATTAATAATATAATAATTGTAATACCAATAATAATACTAATAATAATAATAAATAATAAATAGTACTAATATTAATAAGAATATACCAATAATATTAATAATAAATACCAATAATAATAATCTCTAATCGCCGTGTGAGGGTTCTCCTTCAATAACGTTTTATAAACGTTTATAATTGTCTGTATTTCTCCCGAACGAAATCCTTTCCTCTGTTTATGTTTCTTCACAGGAGACATTCCGGAAGGACCTGGCATAGAATTATCAGACATCTTTTCAGAAAGGGATACTGCACTTATTAAAAAAACACTTGCACACGCCAGCTAAATATATCACATTCACTACTGTAGGCTCAACACTTATTTAATTTTACTGAACATAACGCTTCATCAATACTTGAGCACATAAGTGATACTGAGGGGAAAAAACAAGAACTTGTGTTGTAATAACTAACTAACTAACTCACTGGCACAATCGAAACCGTAGATTCATGGCTGTGCGGCTGCGGACATCAGCTCTTAATACATCCCTATCATGAGCTAATGTTTTCCAATCATTCCCTGTATAATCTGCTTCCCTCAAATCATAGTTAATGTTATTCTCCCACCTCATTCTTGGTCTACCAACTGGGCGTTTTCCCTCTGGTTTTCCTATAAGAAGTTTCCATGCACGTCTTTCATTCCCCATACGCGCAACATGTCCTGCCCATCGCAGTCTACGAGACTTAACTGTTCTTATTATATCTGGCTTCCTATAAAGACCATGTAGTTCACTGTTATGTAGTGTTCTCCATTCAACTGTCTGTTCATCTCTCTTCGGTCCAAAAATTGTCCTAAGAACTTTATTCTCAAATACTCGTAATCTCCTTTCTTCCCTTAAAGTAAGAGTCCATGTTTCACACCCATATAACATACTGGTAGAATAATAGTTTTACATATTTTCATTTTTACGTTTTTTTGAAAGGAGTTGGGACGACAAGAGTCTCTGACTTATATTGTAATATTGTGAATAATGCTGCTGTGGGATTTCCCACCAGACACTTGCAATGCAACCAATGACGCGCCAGCATTTTAAATGAAGGGGAGGGCTGGCTTACTGCTTTGCTCCGAAGACATCTGGAATATGGTATAGCTCTTCTGAGCTACACTAACCAGACTCCGACCACCACTCAACAGATGATGATGCGATGTTACAAAACACAGCTATTTATGAGAGTTCACAAGGAGAGGGGAGAATGCGCGATAGCACACGGTGCGTACTACGAAGGGAAGGGGTAGGTGGGGGAGCAGTTGGCACTGTTCACAATGATCGCACACGAAATGGAGATGTGATGACGTATAGATTGCGCAGCATGACGTAATCCCTGTATCGAAATCACTATTTCGGTACAAACCTAGGGCCGTCTAGGTCAGTAGAACAGTGGACAGATTTACGAATGTATAGTCAGCCATTTGCAGTATTATTTATAAGAATGTAACAAATGAAAGTAGTTTCAGTCCTGCCCACGAGACTTAACTGTTTGTAGCTTCAGCGCTACCTTTGATAAGTTACATCACAATAATTAAGAATACATTTTTTGTAGCGTGAAATAACTTATTTTTTATTTATCATTACACCCACGCTGAAATGGTCGAAGGCGATAAGCCACACGAAAAAAGTACCTTGGTCGAAGAGTTCCGATTTTTCACTATCAAATTACAACCGTCAAGAAACCCGGATATGGGTTCCACTGCGGGAAAATTTCGCGGGAATAAAGTCGTCCCCTATTCGATTCTCCGGGCGGAAAATGTTTCATGAAATCCATAGCAAAGACTAATGTCGTGCTATCTCCTCTCAAAAAAACATTAAACTGAAAATATGTAAAACTGCTATTGTCCCAGTTATAATATATGGAACTGAAACTTGGACTCTTGCTATAAGGAATGAGAAAACATTTCGATTATTTGAAAATACGATTCTTATAAAATGTTTGGGCCAGAGACAGATGAACACAGAGACGAATGGAGAAGATTACATAAGAGTGAGCCATATGATCTTTATGGGAAGCTAGTAGACTGCGGGTGGGCAGGACATGTGGCACGAATGGGGAATGAGAAGCATGGAAATCTCTTGTAGGAAAAGCAGAGGGAATGCGCTGAAGTACATAGGCCAAGAATGAGCTGGGAGAATAACATTGTGGGAGGTGAATGTATGTCTGCGATGCCATAAACCGACGATTGTCTACTAATAAAAGGGAAGGTAAAAAATTACAGAACGCAAGACAATATCATGAATACTTGAGCGTTTCCCATGCCACATGTCCTGCCCAGATACTGAATAAGCGGAGGCTGGAATGAAGTTAAGAACAGAGTGGGAAGGCGCCTCTTAACGAAGGTGCTATGCTGCCAACAGAAACACATGTTTGACAGTTGGTTGTAATTACGAAGAGTTGACATTACAACACTATGCGTACATCCTAGTGGACATGCTCGCCTCTGGTTCTGAGATCTGTGTAATCAAATTCGACCGAAGTCAGTGGATTTTTAAATAAGTAAAAGTCCGTCACATAGGAAATCTGGGTTTTCTTTCTTTTGTTTGCTCTTAAAATGAAGAAGTTATGCCAACTTGGATAAACTTGTCGGATTGGAGTGAAAACCAACCATTCATAACATTAAATTATATATTTTTCATATTTTTGTATAAATTGACAAATTCTCAATGAATTACAATGACTCATTCCTCGATTACTTTATTTAAAATATTTCAAAAATAAATAAACAAGATACATGGTATGGAAGTTTTGAAGAAGTGGCTGAATTCATATTCCTAGCAGCAATAAATACCAACAGGAATGAGATGCACAAATGCATGTTACTACACACTACAGGGACTCTATGGTGGATCGGTGATATGTTATTATGTTAAAGGTTTTCCTCGGGGTTTTCACCCGTTTTCCCTGCCACAATTTTATTCCATCATTTCTCCACACTCTTCTCATCCATTTCGTTTCATTTGGTTCATCTGCCCCCGCGATTCACCCCTCGACCCGACACGAGCTGAGGATGTCTCACAAAAGATTCTGTAAATGGTCGATAAAAAACCTCATTCAAATGGGTCAAGTAGTTTTTGAGGGCATAAAGACTCGCACTCATAGGGATGTGTTCAACTTACCATGTTAACATTATCTACACAATCTACATTACGGACAATTTACATTACGTGGACTGTACACCTTATCACCCTGTGTCCCGTGGAATCACTACTACAAAGAAATATAAATATCTCGTCACTCTGTGAACTTATAAACATGTTTCTCATCTTGTTTTACGCAGAAACTCTCCAAGTTTGATAACAATGAAAATTAGTAGTAGTAGTAGGACTTTATTAGACAAAAAGTAAGATATTTACAATATTATTTACAAATATGGGTCGCACGGGCAGTAAGCCGTACGTGCTGTTGACAGTCCGTTACAATAAAGTAATAATTGCTACTAGTGTAAAGAAAAATAAACAACAGAAACAGCAATAACATTACAATTACATAAAGAAAACAATGAAAATTATGACTATAGCGCGCGTGAATTAAAATGGCGGAATTCACGTCACAGCAGAGAGTGAAATGTTGTTATTATTACTACAGATGAAAGTATTGTTCCTTTGGACCGCGATAACATGGAATCTAATAGATTACAAACAGAAATTACATTTTGTCAGGCAATTAGAGTAAATAGCAAACAAAGATAAACGTTTTAAAAAAAATTCTATTACCGAATTACAAGGGAGTGAAGATTTCTTGCCACATTTCTATTGATCTTATCTAGTGGAGACCAACAATATATATATATATATATATATATATTATATATATATATATATATATATATGGACCGATGTCCTTAGACAAAGGGACGCATCTTAACTCTTTTTTTATTTTAGGTTTTCCTTACCATATTAATGTTTAGCGGTTAATTTCTTCTTCTTGTATCTTGTAAGCCCATGTTTCCCTTAACAGAGATTTAGGCGCTCCCCCCTATACGGAAGAATTTGAACTATACTAATTTAGTTGCACTTGTTTTCGTATAGATATCATTCGAGTGGTCCGTGGTCAGCGTTCCGCCTCATACTGACATCTAACAAACCAAGGTGGTACTAGGACGGGAAATTTCGGTTAATGTTGCTTAGAGGCCTTTCCATACAGGCTTAAGGATCTTTTACGAGCCTGAAAATCTTCAGATTCGGGACCCATGGCTTAAAATCCCTCCCGGAGGACTTGCTCCTTGGATTTTTTTCATCCTAAAAAAATCAATCGACCCCGGTCGGGTTTGAACCCGCGACCCTCGGGACCAGAGGCAAGGAGCATAACAACTAGTCCACTGCGGCCGACAACGGTCCATTTACTAAGCTAAACAGTGCCGGCGGTAGCATTGCTGCCGATAGGGCTACCCATGCCGGACTGGTCGAAGGTTATAAGCCAGACGAAAAAAGTATCTTGGTCGAAAGAGTGACGATCTTTCACAACCGCCAAGAATTGCGGACATCGATTCAAACTGGAGTAATATTTTCCGGAGGTCAAATAGTCTCCCCTTTGGTTCTTCAGGCGGGGACTACTTCAGGGAACCCATGCCAAAGGCAAAACACAAGGACATTTAAGGGAGATTATGAGCATTTGAGAATAAAGTACTTAGGAACATGGACCAAAGAGAGATGAACAGACATGTGAATGGAGAAGACTTCATAACAATGAACTGCATGGTATTTATACGAAGCCAGATATAATAAGAACAGTTAAATCTCGTAGACTGCGGTGGGCAGGACATTGGCACGTATGGGGAATGAAAGACGTCCATGGGAGCTTCTTGTAGGAAAACCAGAGGGAAAACGCCCAGTTGGTAGACCAAGAATGAGGTGGGAGAATTACATTAACTATGGTTTGATGAAGTAGATTATACAGGAAATGATTGGAAGGCATTAGCTCAGAATATGGATGTATTGAGAGCTTATGTCCGCGCGGCCATGAACCTACGGGTTCGATAGTGTCAGTGAGTAACTAAGTAAACAGTCGTATCTGTACAAAAAGTCACGAAGACGCTAATAAATAAAATTTAAGCATAAAAGTAGTTTCATTATTTCCTAAGTTATTTAATATTTTGATATAAGTGTTAGTAAAAACGGCATTAAGGTTAATATTTGTATTCTTACCCTTTGCTCACACGTAGATAAATGTCCACAAATTGCAAACTTACCACACATGAAAAAGTATTTTTACAGATGTGATCATAATTACTTATTAAATATCGGTAAATCAATAATGCACATATTTTTATCTTTTATGTAAAACTACATATTTTGCCTTTTAATTAAAAAGTAATAATGTCCATAACTTACTTACTTACTTACATACTGGCACTATCGAACCCGTAGGTTCATGGCCGCACGGACATAAGCTCTCCATACATCCCTATCTTGAGCTAATGCTTTCCAATCATTCCCTGTATAATCTACTTCCCTCAAATCATAGTTCATATTATTCTCCCACCTCATTCTTGGTCTACCAACTGGGCGTTTTCCCTCTGGCTTTCCTACAAGAAGCTTCCATGCAAGTCTTTCATTCCCCATTCCTGCAACATGTCCTGCCCATCGCAGTCTACGAGACTTAACTGTTCTTATTATATCTGGCTTCCCATAAAGACCATGTAGTTCATTGTTACGAAGTCTTCTCCATTCACCTGTTTGTTCATCTCTCTTTGGTCCAAATATCTTCCTAAGTACTTTATTCTCAAATACTTGTAATCTCCTTTCCTCCCTTAAAGTAAGAGTCCATGTTTCGCATCCATATAATATAACTGGTAGAATAATATTTTTATCTATTTTCAGTTTAATGTCCATAAGTGATATATAATTGAAAAACATCAGCATGAAAATATTACAATTGTGAATTGCGAGAGAACCCAGGTACCCGATTGTACAGTGGAACACATCTTCCAAGCTATACAAGACCTGCTTAGATAAATAATATTCACTCGGAGCGATAAATATGGAGAAAGATTCCACATTGCAAACCCTGTAGTAGCAGGGGAACGCCACGCTGTACTGGAACGTTTATAAGAACAAAAGTCTTACATTTGATGGCAGTTAGCTCAGCCTTTCGGAACTGGTTCCATTTTCAAACAAATTTAATTTGTTGAGGACGACTGCCATCAAAGGTACGGCTTTTACTGTTTTAAATATTTAACAAAGGCGCAGTCGGTTAAGGCAAATGCTAAAACCTGAAAAGTCGACAGGTCGACTCTTCTTGCGTCAGAATTTTAAAGTAGGCAGAATAATGACACAGCCTCACCAGACTATGTTCTGGGGGTAAAGGCGACCGTCGTACAGGGCTGACAATCCGGCTGATATCTGTGACCAATTTTAATTTAACGAATTATCTCTTGACGAATTTTAATTAAAGCTTTGTGTCCAAGCCCTGTAAATATATGACACGACTTTACTTCTCTCTCGAAGGAAGCCACACTCAGGATTGTTATAAATGGGATGAGAACAGAGACTAGTAGATTCCATGTCCAAGAAAGATGTGATCGAAATTAAGAAAAAGATGGGCTTTTTTTTTAATTTTGTAAAGCAGACGCCAATTTGTTAGACAGGGGACTACATAACAATCAGTTACATGGGAAATCAGTTATTATAAGAAAAATTATATCGTGTAGACAACGATGAGCAGGACATGTGGCACGATGCCTTTGCTTGTCCAATAATGAAAAAGTCGAAATGTTACGCTTGAATGGAGTTTCGATCGATGTAGCATTGGAGTAGTGTTGCATTGTAACGTAGCAACGATTGAACGGTTTAATATTTCGGATGGACAATTATCAATCTGTTTGTGTAGTGCCGCGAGTGATTGGAAAATATTAGCCCAGGTTTTGGGATAAAGAAGGTAGGTAATTTTCAAAACATTCATTACACAAATCATTATTAAAAAATACACTTTATTATATACCCCAGCTTCATTACTTAGATCTTCTTAAAGATTTATTTCCAACGCTTCCTATCCCTGATGATGTTTTATATTCAACTTTGTAACGGCCGGAGTGCGCTGCTATGATGTTTCAGGTAAACTGCTAAACGTCATTTATAATTTATAGCGGCTGAACACTCGGCGAGCTTCAAGGTTGAGGGGTTTACAAGTCACAAGCACATGCAGGTTGAACACTCGGCGAGCTTCAAGTTCGGTTGAGGGGTTTACAAGTCACAAGCACATGCAGGCTGAACACTCGGCGTGCTTCAAGTTCGGTTGAGGGGTTTACAAGTCACAAGCACATGCAGGCTGAACACTCGGCGAGCTTCAAGTTCGGTTGAGGGGTTTTCAAGTCACAAGCACATGCAGGCTGAACACTCGGCGTGCTTCAAGTTCGGTTGAGGGTTTTACAAGTCACAAGCACATGCAGGCTGTAACACTCGACGTGCTTCAAGTTCGGTTGAGGGGTTTACAAGTCACAAGCACATGCAGGCTGAACACTCGGCGAGCTTCAAGTTCGGTTGAGGGGTTTACAAGTCACAAGCACATGCAGGCTGAACACTCGGCGAGCTTCAAGTTCGGTTGAGGGGTTTTCAAGTCACAAGCACATGCAGGCTGAACACTCGGCGTGCTTCAAGTTCGGTTGAGGGGTTTACAAGTCACAAGCACATGCAGGCTGAACACTCGACGTGCTTCAAGTTCGGTTGAGGGGTTTACAAGTCACAAGCACATGCAGGCTGATCACTCGGCGAGCTTCAAGTTCGGTTGAGGGGTTTACAAGTCACAAGCACATGCAGGCTGAACACTCGGCGAGCTTCAAGTTCGGTTGAGGGGTTTACAAGTCACAAGCACATGCAGGCTGAACACTCGGCGTGCTTCAAGTTCGGTTGAGGGGTTTACAAGTCACAAGCACATGCACTCTGACTTGGAGTCTAGTTGATAAAGGTTTCATTCTGCACACGTGACCAAACCTAATTATTCTTTGTACTCTTATGAAATTAATAAGGTTTATAAATTTTGTTTATCACTTGTTCTAATTATACAAGCTCCATCTCCAATTTCTGCTGGCTCGAAAATTTTCCCAAATATTTTTTCCTTTCGAAAACTAATACTTGTTGTATTTCGGCCTTTTCAAGGTAAGGTTTCGCAGGCTTAATCCAACACGGATCGTCCGGTATATTCTGACTTTAGTGCTCTTGGATCCGAGAAGTGCATGATACGCTCTGTTGCCTAGTGTGTACCACATTCCATTGAATAATTTCCATGTAAATATAGTAGTGGTAGTAGTTTACTCCCGATTGTGGACATTCTTAACCAATCTAATTTAGTTACGCTTATTTCCCTACATATGTCAGCTAGTGGTCAACACATAACCTCAAAGAGTAAGATATTAAGGTAATACCTGGATGGAGGAACGCCAGATTATATTTTGTTTAGAGGCACTAGTTTAGGCCTGACGTTCTTTAACGGACTCACGAATTAAAGTCTCTCGGAGAACTTGTCCCTTGGATTCTTCCGTACTAAAAATCCATCCACCTCGGCGGGGAAAGAGGCAAGTAACATAACTCAAATATGAACCAAGATAATTGAAAGACACACAGAATGTTTTATATTAAAATATTGTCTGTATTTGGGAATGCACTAAAGCTCTGATATAGTTTACGGTAGAACGTGTTTCAGGAAAAATTTCCCCCATCATCACTAACTCTAACTGTCCCGTGGTCTGGCGGTAATTTTATGCACCGGTAGTGTTTGTTACAAGAAATAATGTGATGAATTGTGTTTGACATCTCATCCGAGAATACTTTAGTAACTAAACACAAGGCAACAGAAAGTATGGAGTTCCTATCTTTGACAATTGTACTTAAAATTACGGTTTTATATCGGTGCATGACGTAACCACAGAGTGACAGTAAAATAATAATCTGTCAAGTTTTCAAAGAGTAATAATTATGAATGTAGTGTATACAGGAGGAGCTACAAAATGCATGTCTTGAGTTTTAATACACTTTGGTCACTAATTATACAAAATAAAGGTAACTTACGTAACAACTAACATTTCTGCGTGTTATTTGAAATAAATAACAATTCTTTGATACGTATGGTTTTGTTCTACATTATTTGGGACGTAAGCACTTTATAACAGTTCACTTTGTGAAGCAACTTCATGTGTTATGTCAAATTATACGTTGGAATTCTCCCGGGTTCGATTCCTCATCTGTGAGACAAACGTCGGTAAACTTTAACGCCCAAATAGTAACAAAACACTATCTGCCATCACAATTCATTCTCATATTTGCCTTGTTCAGTATTCATGTGGTGTTTGAAATGCGTTTTTTGTTTAAATGTTCGTGCTGCCTCGGAGACGGTACCGGATTGAGTTGATTCCTCATTCGGCGAAAGCCCTCTGTCTCCTTGTGTAGCATGTACATGTTCCAAGGTACGGACAGGTCGTGTCCGGGTGGCAAAGGAGACCTAAAAGTAGTGCCTAAAAGGCAGAGGTTAACCCCTTAATTGTTGAAATTAAATATCTCGTGCCAGCTTATTTAAATATGTCCGACTGGAGTGAAAAATCACGCATAACCATAATTTATTTTGTGTGTATTGTAGTATAATTTTATAGACATTAAATATTTCTTACTGATTCGTTTTTCCACTATTTATTAAATAAATTAAAGTAATGTATCTTATAAGGTACAGTGCCAAATTAAGGATAAGAAATGTGGTAATTATTTTCACAGACAAGTTACTTTGAACAATTTGTTCGCTGAAGTAAACTAAACCAATTCCATGTCTATTGTTTTACAAACACATCAGTCATTTTCGTGAATTTTAAACTGAACCGTACAAAATGTCAGATATATGGCAAAATAATTTCACTTTCAATGGAAAAAGTGTAAATTAATTAAATCGAAGAAATTTAACAACTGATAATGATATATTTTTCGTCCGAGACCGTGGGTACCCTTTTCAAATTGGTTGGGTTAATAGATGAGAAAAAAAAACTAATGCACCAAATTCTAAAGATAAAATACTCATTAAGTTTCTTAACGCTAGGGGCGCTGATCTCCGAGTAGGTTGTTATATTCCTCCCCCACAACCAGTTGTTTATTCGCCTAAGATTCCTTTGATATGAAC
The DNA here is from genome assembly GCA_030220185.1 of Diploptera punctata. NCBI lineage: Eukaryota > Metazoa > Arthropoda > Insecta > Blattodea > Blaberidae > Diploptera > Diploptera punctata. The sequence goes on along the minus strand of JASPKZ010007688.1, from coordinate 9,969 downwards.
TGATAAAAATTACTAATATATTTGTCATATTTCGGGTAAATCGTAAAATTCTTAAATAAATAAATCATGTTCTTGCTGCCTAAATTACTATAGACCTGCTGCACTACATATAGAACTCTGTATTACATTTTTTAATAATAACGCGAAAAATCACTCAATAAAATAAGCCATGACGTCGCGGTTCAACAATATTATCACGGTCACGTGGTTACGGCATGTAAAAAACCCGTGACAATACAATAACTTCATATTTTGTTTCTAAAATCATGGCCAGAATCGTCAGAAAATCAAAAAAAGTGTCTTGGTATCTATGTAATGGAATTTTTTAACACGATTTTCACCCACTTAGAAACATTGGATCGACTTGAACGTTTGTATACTTGTAAAGGACCCGTGACAATATAATAATTTCATATTTTGTTTCTAAAATCCTAGCCACAATCATCAGAAAATCAAAAAAAGTATTACTTTTAGTTCATACTACAATAATATCGAATTTAAAGATATTTACATTTTTATCTTATTCTGTAAAATATTAAAACTAAAAAATAAAAAAATAAATAATAGTTTTAAAAAAACTAAAACAACACGCTTTATTAGAAAACCGAACTAAAAAAGAATGAAAAATAATTTTAATTTCCAACACGCAATTTTACCATCAAAAGCGTGGGGTGCTTTTTATGATTTTTACATTTTCTCCTTAGAGACTTTACTTTTACCAATATCTGTTTATTATCAAATATATTATTTGATAAAGTGCACCCCACGCTTTTGATGGTGGAATTATTTATCCCAAGCGTGTTGGAAATTAAAATTATTTTTCATTTTTTTAGTTCGGTTTTCTAATAAAGGTGTTGGTTTAGTTTTTTAAAACTATTATTTATATTTCAGGAAAATTGGAATTACAATAAACAAAATATTTGTTGTTTACAACGTAAATGGATAAGTGAAAGCGTTAAACACAAGGTGAGTTAGTTGCTGGAATTAACATAAACACTTTGGATGGTTCTAATTAATGTGTTGAGTATTTCTTCTTCTTCTTCTAAAATTTGCCACAAGTTATTGCGGTTTATATTACCACCTACTAATACCCGACGCCTAAATAAGTGAAATAATAACGGTTAATTAAATTGTATGTTATATGCTGAGACGAACCAAACATGGCGGTTACTAGCCAGTTTTTAATTTCATATTTCAGGTAAAACTCCAAATGTAATTGTCGGGTTTCGCTAATTTTTTCACAATACCTACCTCGGTATATTATAATAGGATATTCAGAGTTTCGTTGTGAAACATCGAACATTGTGAGCTCTAGAGCGGTTTTTAAATTTTCGTTACAGGTGAATTCCTACACCTAATGGTTTTAGAGGATTCAATTGAGATTCTGTATCAACCAATGACCCACTCAAACACACACCCACAAAATGTTCATCAAAATCGGTCCAGTCGTTTAGGTGGAGCAGAGAAACAAACACACGTACACAAGAATTATATAGGCCTACAGTAATGATAGGCTTTTACAAAGTCTATATGTAATGGGAATGTCGGGAGGTACTAAAAGTAAAAAAATATTCTTTGATGGTACATTAATCTAATGAAAAGAAGAAAGTCTGTCGGATAGGAAATGCGTAAACTAAGCGAAATGCTAAAAAAATTAATAATGGCGCCGCTTACACATTTTTTTAAATTATCGATTTCAGATAAATATCCACTTCTAAAGGTCGGAAAATAACTTCCTCTTTTTTATGTAAATACCAAGTACCGAGTTTCGCTGAGGAAAACAGAAAATTAGGATCGAGAGAACGATTTGTGCATTTACTTTCCAGGTGTGCCCCTACTCCTAATTGTGTGGTTGCTATGGTAAAGAAAAATGTGTGAGAAATTTTGTTTTATTTTCCTTAATTCCAATTGTTAGATATCAGATATATTAACTAACTCACTAGCATTACAGTCTATGGCTCATGGTCTCTCTCCATACATCCCTATCCTGAGATAATACCGAGGGAATTAATATATTTAGATTGTTCTGATGTGAAAATAATTACAGATGCAAGATAAGATGGTACTAATAATTAAGAATTTATTTATTTATGACCAAAATGTACTACATTGGTCAACCGAATCAGACGTTTATGATTTTTTCATGTTGTCGATAGATATCCTTTATTTACAATTTCATTACGTTCATGCTGACTCACCTGTAAATTCTGTTGTTATTTTCATCATATTATATACCGCTAATGTAGGATATTTTTCATTAAATTGTTCGAAAACATTAAAAATAAGTTATTTATCTCTTTTTTAAATACTTTCATTTCAAATATTTTAAGAAATTCTACAGAAATGTTGCCATTTTGAAACAACTTAAATTCCAACGTATTGTGCGTTGCGAGCGCATAAGAGTAAAACAATGTTTATTTCATCTACTAAATTGTAATTATATATTATATTTTAACTAGCGGATCCGGCACACGTTGTTCTGCCCGAACGTTCAATTGTGTCACGGCTGGACGATAAATATATAAGTTACGTTTTCAAACATAAAGTTCACTAATTAAGTCGGTATTACTTACTAAATGTGAGAAATAGTCCCCGAACCTCATGTGGACATCGTATTCATCATCATTGATATTCGCCTTAGATTACGTTTAGGATTAAGGACTCTCCTGGCGCACCATCATCACCCATCACATCATCGGGCGCCCCAACCTCAGAAGCGAGTTACAATTACACCAGTGCTAGGAGAGAATGTCAAAATCATAACCTGAGGTACTGAATAAAAAATGCATAAGAATACAAGATTAATTTGGTTTGGTCACGTGTGCAGAATGTGTGATGAAATACTTTTATCGTTAAAAATCATTTCCAGTGAAACATAGGGTCCAAGTCGGACCGAAAATTAGATGGGATAACGATGTGTTACAAGACTGAAATATCTTTATCTTTATATATAAAACTAGCGTACCCGGCAGACGTTTTTCTGCCCGAAAGTTCAATTCACATGTCATGGGCGGACGATAAAAATATGTTACTTTCTTATCATAAAATTCAGCAATTAAGACATAATTAGATATTATTAAATAAGGTCGCAAAAAAAACTCTTACAGCCTTCTGTTGTAGCTCAAGAAGTGTGAAAGATGATGTCACATAGTCATGAACATTAGAATTGTACCCCTCCTTTGCAGATAAGTTAAGAACCGTCATATAACAATTATATTAGAGTAAAAAAAAGATAAATTGATGAGAGCGAGTCAAAACAGTTTCTTTTTCCTGCTAGATTTCATTTCAGACCCGGCGCGTTTCTGTTCGCACAAGAAACAAAGAAATAATGATAACAATATAATGAAGAAAAAATAATGATATTTTATTTTCTTCTTGATAATGAATGCATTTATTGAACTTGAGTGTAATATATGCAGAAGTTGCAATGATATTTACTTTATTTTGTTCACTTTTCTATTCAAGTGCTTTAGGGTAGACAATATTTTTGTTGTTTCCATCTTTAGCAAAAACAAATAAATTTGTTGGCTTTCCGACTCGTGAGCATGTGAAATACAGCTGGCGATGTGAAAAACATGGATTTTATAGATAGAAACCCCATACCTTAAGTGACTGACCTTGTGCCTTGTTGATGGTCATTGAGAATGCAAGTCAAATGGGGAACTGCAGTCGTTTGAAATAAAATGGCATGTCTGTGGGAATTATTGGAATGCGTGGAATAAGAACATCTTCTCCTTCCGACTTCCCATTAAGAATAGTTGCCTCTATTACATTCTGCATCAGTTTCTTCACAGCGAATCTTGTTCCATAACACAGTCGGGGTGGATTGATGTTGCGCAAGAGAATAATTGGCACGCCGACTTTGAGTGATAATTTATGCGGCGGCACACCAGGCAGCTCCAACGAATTTAAAAACTCTAGTGGATAATTTACAACTTCGTCCGCATTAATGATGCTGTCAATTGATTTGTAGGTAACGGAATCGCCTGGAATTTCTTTTTGAATTGTATGGTTGATTGCATTAACGTCGGTGTTTTCGCTGCAAAAATAGAACGTTCGAAAAGCCATTTCTGATTTTTGTAATTGGTAACAATTTCCGGAAAAACTTCGTGAATGAGTTGTCGATGGATGGGACAAAGATGCAAAAGTTTAAAGGAAACGTAAGAGAATTTGTGGCAGCATCAACTGGTACTTTTCCTTCACCAATGTTCAATAGATGCTCGGAAAATGTGGCTTCTGACGAATCACGCTGCAAATGTACGCGCAAATTGGTCGTTAAGTGAGTTTTCATACATGTCTCCAAAGATGCGATGCTTTAAGGCAAGCGTTGAATTCATCAGCTGGTGTCGATTTAGGTATCACTGGAAGGATTTGTCGAAAGTCGCCAGATAATAAAATGAAAGCGCCATCGAACGGTTGTGCATTTGATCGTAAATCGTTAAGAGTTCGATCAAGCGCCTCAAGCGATTTCTTATGAGCCATGGTGCTTTCGTCCCAGACAATGAGCTTGCAAATTCGCAGAACGTTAGCGATGCCAGACCCTTTTGAAATGTTACATGTTGGAGCTTCACAGAAATTCATATCCAAAGGCAATTTGAGCGCCGAATGAGCAGTTCGTCCACCATCTAATAACGTAGCTGCTATACCTGATGAAGCAAGAGCCAAAGCAATTCCATTTTGAGATCGAATGTGAGCCAATAACAAATTGATGAGGAACGTTTTTCCAGTCCCTCCTGGCGCATCAAGGAAAAACAGTCCACCTATGCCATTTGACACGGCATTTGTAATTGTATCGTAGGTCAATTTTTGTTCCGCAAGCAAAAGGTGTTTATTTGCTTCAATAAATGCAAGCTAATTATTAACTTTGTACTGCTCTTCTCTCCATAAACTTCTATTATAAAGGTCAAGTGCAGAACGTTGTGGTGCAATCATGCCAAGTTGAGTGAGTGATTTATTGCTATGGTTAAGCATGTGTCTTCGATTTCAACGAGAGCTTGATTAAAAATATTGTCCGAAAACACAATGGAATTGTCATTGTTAATGGTACGAAAGCGGTGCAAAATCTCTTTGCTCAAATCCTCTCTGAATTTTTCCCGGAAATCTTTGGGGTTGGATGGCGAACATGTGGTTACAATGATGGCGAATAATGTTCGAATTTGTCGCGGATGACAGCTAGCACATGCGCCCTCCGTCAGTGTTGTTTCACAATGTTCGTCAGTTTCGAGCAAATTAAACTTTTGGCTAGCTTCTATGTACGTCTGGCATTCTACGCCATCAACCGTTCTCAAATTTGTAAATGAAGTAGGTCCTTTGACATTAACCAACAGCATTCTCAAATAATAACACTCGGCATTATTTGGATGTACTGTGTATGTACGGCCCAATGTGCCAGACGAATATAGATTCTGATAGTCTTCAACACGCACGCCTTGCTTACGTCATTGGAACTTTTTAGATGTAGCATTCCATGTATAGCACTTTGGAACTTCTGCGTACAATAATGTCTGGGCAAATTCATCATCTTCACAGAGCCGAAAAAATGCTGTAAGTGTTGTGTGCGCTGGTGCAGCAGCAACATTTAGTGAAGTGTCTGCCGTGAAATAGACTCTTTGTCCATTTTCAAGATGAACACTGAGATGAACAACATTGGGATGGCGAATGTGAATTGGGAAACCCAAAATTCGCCAAACAGCCTCGTTGCTGCTGATATACCGACCAGTTTTAAATTGACTCACTTCATCACTGTGCGCATCCATATTTATCAATACTGATTGCTGCCATATCACTGCCTTTGTTAACATATTTGCATACATACTTGATGGAATTGACGGAATGACAATATTCGACGTTGATATGAGCTTTGAATGTTTTCGATAACAAAGGAGAATATGGCACAATCCATCTGTTGTCGATTTCAACGTCACCATTTCTCATTCTGATTACTGTAGTATGACCTCCATCTTCTGGTTTTCGGCGTCTGTATTTTGGATATCCGTCATCACCAGTGCGAGTTTCATTAATTAATTATCTGGGATACTTTTTCATGCATTTGTTATCTACCATGCAAGGGGATTGTGGATTCATTGCTCCGCATGGTCCATGTACCATGTGTTTGGTCACAATATCGAACAACAATGGGTCTTCCTCAGGATTAGGAATTTCTGCAGAAATTACATCATCAATTTGAGCAGTGTGCATTTTCGTTTTGAGCCCTATCAGAATATGAGCATGTGGAAGTCCTCTCTTCTGCCACTCTATGGAATACATCCAGCAGCGAGTTTCACCATAAATGTGATTTTTCACAATTAAGTCCATCAATTTCGTGAGTTTTTGCTTGAATACTCGTGCAGTCAAATCATGTCTATCGGTCGGAATCTGACCGAGTAATACAAGCTCTTTTATTTCGTCCCATGCTGGATTGCATGTCAATGTGATGAAAAAGTCGGGTCTGCCATATGATCGCACATATGTTATGGCATCTTGTGCATATTCAGGTATATGCCGTGGGCTGTCAGTGAACGTTGCTGGAAGTATTATCATTTTTCCAATATCGGAAACATTTCCACCGTTTGCAATTGTATGTCGTAAGTGAATGTATTCCTCTGAACGAAAACATTTTTTATATATAAGCGAATGAATAACAAACGTTCAGATTCAATTTTGGCATACATGTCTACCACGTGTTGATGAAATAGTTGACGGCTTTGCAGAATATGATTTGTTCCATTCTGCGGTATCATTATGCAGTATGAATAATAATTCATCGCTGATACTTTTTTAGTGAGCGGTTCACCTGTAAGAATAATGAAAACGAAAGATAAAAAACATATAAATTTCATTTACGAATGTTTGAAAGTTAAAAACAAAATAATATTTTCATTAAAATACATAAATGAAGATATATGTAGTTACCTGCATTTGGATTAGTTTGCATAATATTGAAGTGATATCCGTCCTGCCCCTCCCAAAAATCATGGGATACTGCAGCGCATCGTATGATCGGTGTGTTTCAGCGACACGTTGAATTGTATTATTCCGTTGCTGAAGAATAATATCACGCGTATCACTTTCTTCGCCAACTATGACAATCGCAACTTCATTGATGGTAGGTGCGTTGTAGCGTCCGGCATGCTGTCCGAGTGGTGTTTTGTCGGCTCGTATTTGAATTGCATAATGATCCGCTGGTAAGTTGTCAATTGAAGTTTTGAATAATCTTATCAATGCATTGTGTTGGTGGAAAAATGTTTGCAAATAGCATATAATGTGGCGTTTGGTGCCTGGAATTGCATTGCAACGTTGATCAACTTGTGCATCATCGTCACCCATAAAGTAGATTTGTAGAAATTTATGTTCAGCGTCCTGAACTGGTAGAAATGAACCAACACGGTGATATATTTGTCCTTGAATTTTAAAAGTAGGCATGTACTGATCTTGGAAAATTTTGTCGGCTCCAAAAGATGTAATTTGAAACGCTGAATTATATTTGCGAATATTTTGCAAGAAGTGTTTAGAATCAGGTAATTCGCCCGAAAGCAATGACAACAATGGATCAGGTGGTGGATGCAATATTTGTAATTTAACTTTGCCATTCGCACAGCACATTCCTGGTGTTTCATTGTTGAACTTGAGCGAATCGCAATGCCCACACACCTTATCCATTTTTCCAATGTTAACAGTGGGATGTAAACTGTAATCGTAATTAAGATTATAATGAAATGCAGCAAGATTCAAATCAATATGTACTGTTTGTCGAGATAAAGCAGTACGTGAACGTTCTGTTTCTAATCTCGCTGCATGTTGGTCTCCTGACTCGGACGCGCGCGATTGAGTGGCTCGTAAACGTTCTCTTTCTATTCTCGCTGCATGTTGATCTTGAGATTCTGATGCGCGCGATCGGGTGGCTCGTGAACGTAATGTTTCTAATCTCGCTGCATGTTTGGTCTCCTGACTTCTGATGCGCGCGATTGAGCAGCTCGTGAACGTTCTGTTTCTAATCTCGCTGCATGTTGGTCTTCTGACTCTGATGCGCGCGATCGGATGGCTCGTGAACGTTCTGTTTCTAATCTCGCTGCATGTTGGTCTTCTGACTCTGATGCGCGCGATCGGGTGGCTCGTGAACGTTCTGTTTCTAATCTCGCTGCATGTTGGTCTTCTGACTCTGATGCGCGCGATCGGATGGCTCGTGAACGTTCTGTTTCTAATCTCGCTGCATGTTGGTCTCCTGACTCGGACGCGCGCGATCGGATGGCTCGTGAACGTTCTGTTTCTAATCTCGCTGCATGTTGGTCTTCTGACTCTGATGCGCGCGATCGGGTGGCTCGTGGAACGTTCTGTTTCTAATCTCGCTGCATGTTGGTCTCCTGACTCCGACGCGCGCGATCGTATTGCTCGTGAACGTTCTGTTTCTAATCTCGCTGCATGTTGGTCTCCTGACTCGGATGCGCGCGATCGGATGGCTCGTGAACGTTCTGTTTCTAATCTCGCTGCATGTTGGTCTCCTGACTCGGACGCGCGCGATTGAGCAGCACGTGAACGTTCTGTTTCTAATCTCGCTGCATGTTGGTCTCCTGACTCTGATGCGCGCGATCGGGTGGCTCGTGAACGTTCTGTTTCTAATCTCGCTGCATGTTGGTCTCCTGACTCGGACGCGCGCGATTGAGCAGCACGTAAACGTTCTGTTTCTAATCTCGCTGCATGTTGGGTCTTCTGACTCTGATGCGCGCGATCGAGTGGCTCGTGAACGTTCTGTTTCTAATCTCGCTGCATGTTGGTCTCCTGACTCGGACGCGCGCGATTGAGCAGCCACGTAAACGTTCTGTTTCTAATCTTTCGCTGCATGTTGGTCTTCTGACTCTGATGCGCGCGATCGGGTGGCTCCGTGTACGTTCTGTTTCTAATCTCGCTGCATGTTGGTCCTCCTGACTCTGATGCCCGCGATCGGGTGGTTCGTGTACGTTCTGTTTCTAAAATCTCGCTGCACGTTGGTCCTTCTGACTCTGATTGATGCGCGCGATCGGGTGGCCCCTGTACGTTCTGTGTCTAATCTCGCTGCACGTTGGTCTATCCTCACTCTGATGCGCGCGATCGGGTGGCTCGTGTACGTTCTGTTTCTAATCTCGCTGCCATGTTTGTCTTCTGACTCTGATGCGCGCGATCGGGTGGCTCGTGAAAGTAATGTTTCTAATCTCGCTGCATGTTGGTCCTCTGACTCTGATGCGCGCGATCGGGTGGCTCGTGGACGTTCTGTTTCTAATCTCGCTGCATGTTGGTCCTCTGACTCTGATGCGCGCGATCGGGTGGCTCGTGGACGTTCTGTTTCTAATCTCGCTGCATGTTGGTCCTCTGACTCTGATGCGCGCGATCGGGTGGCTCGTGGACGTTCTGTTTCTAATCTCGCTGCATGTTGGTCCTCTGACTCTGATGCGCGCGATCGGGTGGCTCGTGTACGTTCTGTTTCTAATCTCGCTGCATGTTGGTCCTCTGACTCTGATGCCGCGCGATCGAGTGGTTCGTGTACGTTCTGTTTCTAATCTCGCTGCACGTTGGTCCTCCGACTCTGATGCGCGCGATCGGGTGGCCCCTGTACGTTCTGTGTCTAATCTCGCTGCACGTTGGTCCTCTCACTCTGATGCGCGCGATCGGGTGGCTCGTGTACGTTCTGTTTCTAATCTCGCTGCATGTTTGTCTTCTGACTCTGATGCGCGCGATCGGGTGGCTCGTGAAAGTTTCTGTTTCTAATCTCGCTGCATGTTGGTCCTCTGACTCTGACCGCGCGCGATCGGGTGGCTCGTGGACGTTTTCTGTTTTCTAATCTCGCTGCATGTTGGGTCCTTCTGACTCTGATGTGCGCGATCGGGTGGCTCGTGTACGTTCTGTTTCTAATCTCGCTTGCATGTTGGTCTCCTCTACCCGGACTCGCGCATTGAGCATTACGATAGAAATTTCCTCTTTGTACTCTCGCCGAAGTTA
>JASPKZ010007687.1:680000-727540 GCA_030220185.1 Diploptera punctata | reverse complement strand
ACTATGAAGATTACTCATGGGGTATTGTGGTTACCGTTCCCTGACTAAGTTCATAAGGTCCCGGGTTCGATGCCCGGTCAACACCATAGGAATGTTTCCTTAAAGGGAATTATTCCTGTGGTTGCCCATGGCCTGGAATATAGGTTAAGTTTAGGTTAAGAACTCTCCTGGGGCTTCATTATCATATATCACCCATCATACCATCATATCATCGGGGTAACGTAACTCCGCCTTTTAGGCGCCCCAACTTCAGAAGTGGGTTACAATTAAGCCAAGGCCCAGGAGAGAATACCAGAAATGTCGAAATGATAACCTGTGGCATTGGAGAAAAGAAATAAATAAATATATATAATATATATATATATATATAATCTCCTAAATTTGTTATAATATATAGATGTTTTAATATACTGACGGGTTTGGTTTGACATTATGTGACTTGACGGCTATATAAAATAATTAAACATAACAAAGGAATTCGGTTAATGTGGACCCTCCACGAGGCGGTTCACGAATATGTATATTTAATCAATGAGGATGCTATCTGTAAAACCATTCACTTAATTAATTTTATTTAATGTCCTTGTAATTTTTACTAAACCCAAAAACCGTCGCTGTCTGCAGATGAATGACGTATAAATGTTATAACCAACAATAATTTTTCAAAACGTTAAATAAATATCAACGCTTTTTAATCACGATCAGCCATAAATACTTTCAGATTTATTTGTGCATGTCTGTATAAATTAATAGAATAAATAAACTTAAACATAGACTAAAAGCTAAGGCGGACTCTGGGGTCCACTTCATCCGAATATGGAGGTTAATGTGAACCTTTCATGTAATGTAAAAAAGTTTATAAATTATGAAGATGTTTCCATATTTGAATAAAATACTAATCACTGTAATTAAACAAAATTAAAATCCCTTAATTAAAAGAAGAAAAACAAATTCAAAATAGGGGTCCACATTACCCGAAGTTCCTCTATCTATGAGTATGAAAATATGTTTTTGCTTTACAAGAACCTTCATACAAATAAGACCTTCGGAGTATGTAAACAATGGATAATGTCAGATATGGATTTCTCATTTGCAGAGAAGAAAAAAATCAATATGGCTTCACATATACTTTGGTTCAGTGTTATTATCGATTATAGGAACATGCAATAATAAATAAATAATAGTTAAAAACTAAAACAACACGCTTTATTAGAAAACCGAACTAAAAAATTAAATATAATTATAATTTGTAACACGCTTGGGACAAAATTAAAGCGGTCAACAAAAAAATCATCTCCAACACAATAGAATAAAACTAGAGTTATCCACAAAAAAAAAATAATCAAAAGCGTGAGGTGCTTTTTATGGTTTTTACGTTTTCTTCTTAGAGATTTTACTTTTACCAATATATGTTTATTATCAAATATATTAATTGATATAGAGCACCACACGCTTTTGATGGTAAAATTATTATTTTTTTGTACGTAACTCTAGTGTTATTCTAGATGTGTTAGAGATAATGTTTTTGTTGACCACTTTAATTTTACCCCAAGCGTGTTGGAAATGAAAATCATTTTTCATTTTTTAGTTCGGTTTTCTAATAAAGCGTATTTTTTAGTTTTTTAAACTAATATTTATTTTTTATTTTTTAGTTTGATTTTCTAAAAATTCGATACTATTGTAGTATGAGCTAAAAGTAATATTATTCTAAAAAATCATCCGGGCCGGATTTGAACCAGCGACCTATGGATTACTGAAATTATATACCACTACAGTTCACCACTCTACCAACTGAGCTACCACAACGATAGACTAAAAAGTCGATACGTCCGCAACCTATTATACCGGTCTTTATTTTTTGATGTCCTGATAATCCTGGCCAGGATTTTAGAAAAAAAACTTTATGAAATTATTGTATTGTTATTGGTTCTATAAAAGTATAGGCTACAAAGTTTCAAGTCGATCCAATGTTTTTGATTGGGTGAAAATCGTGTTGAAAGATTCCATTACATAGATACAGGTCAAGCTAATATAAAGCGTGTAAAAAAATAACTTACTTATATAATGCATAATATATATGTTATCTAAATATAGGCCTATGAAGTTGCCAATAATATTGATTCTGCAGTTTTTAACATTTTGCATTATTTTTGTGAAATGGGAACAAAGTCAATTTCAAAATGATTTACGGCAATTTAAAAACAATGTAGGAACTACAATAAAACTAAAATAATGTACGTTGCATAAACAAAAATAAAAAATAAGCAATCCATGTATTTTACATTGATATTTCATGAATTCTACAAAATCATACTGAAACCAGTTGCTATTTATGTAAACATGCTGGACACTTAATAGAGATAATGAAGAAAGACTGAGAATCTTTGAAAGGAGAATCCTGAGGAGGATCTTGGGACCTATAAATGATCGTGGAGTATGGCGGATAAGATATAACAATAAAATCTACAATTTGTACTCAGACCCGGATACTGAAAATGTTATTAAATTGGCAAACTGAGGTAGGTGGACCATATAATGCCCTGGGGGTCCGTCGGGCCCCAGCTGTGCTCACAACAGCAACAGGGCGCGTCCCCGGGTGGCGGATAGGGGAACGGTCGGTGGTTTGCTTGCATTCCTCCCGGCTAGGTCCAGTCCGGACCCGCGGGCCATTTGTGAGGTCGTCAGGACTCGAGCGACCTGACGTACTACATAGCTCGTGCTGCGCCCAGCATAGCTCAGGCTGGACCCACTTCAGCAACCAAACACGTCCCCAGCTGGTGCACTGGGAGAAAGGTCGGTGGATCTGCTAGACAGTCCTCCCGGTCAAGTCCAAGGGACTCGTGAACCATTAGTGGGGTAGGCAAGAGTTGAGCGCCTTGTCGTACTATTTGCTCATCTGTTGGAGCTTGCGAGCTCCGTGCTGGCCCGCAACAGCTGCATAAAGGCGTGCCTGGGGGCACACCAGGGCTCGGCTCGGACCAGTGCAGAGGGGAGCAACTGTACTGGTTCCTGGCTCGGCCTACGGGCCCGTCGACAAACTGTAGGGTCGCCAGGAGATGAGCACCTGGATGTACTAAAAGTCTCACACTGTTGGGCTTGTAGCCCTAGCCGGTCTCACAACGGCAGAACAGGGGAATGGTCGGTGGATCTGCGACAGCAGTCCTCCCGGCTAGGCTCATGGAGCCCGTGGACCAACTGTGGGGTCGTCAGGAATGAGCGACCTGATGTACTATGTAGCTCAGCAATTCCCAGAAGTTGCAACTCCGACACCCTCTCCCTAGGGGTGTTGGTTAAGGACCGTGAACTTGAACGTGAACGTGAACATAGGATAGGGAGGACAAGCACCTAGGACTTGGGAGTATGGTCATGACGACCGAGGTATCCCAAGGGGTGGAGGAAGGGCCTAGGACCATATAATGAGAATGGAGGAGTAGAATACCACTAGAAAGCTTACACTACTGAGACCAGATGGAGGAAGAAGAAGAGGAAGACCGAAGCTGAGATGGATGGATAGAGTAGAGGAGGACCTCCGAAAACACGTGGTCCGGGGATGGAGAAGGAGGGCGTTGGACAGGGATGCGTGGAGGAGTGTCCTAACAGCAACCAGGGTCCACAAAGGGCTGTAGAGCTAGAAGAAGAAGAAGAAGAAAGAAGAAGAAGAAGAAGAAGGAGAAGAAGAATTTAATGAATTAAAATAAAAACTATTTATTACGGTAAAGATAAACAAAGAAAATAGCTCAGTTGCTGAGTGATGTCGATGACAAGCATCGCCCACGGTGTTGCTTGCTGGAACCAGTTGAGGCTTCTTGGCAGCCAAATTTCTTAGTGGATGCCGGTATTGAGTTTTAGCCACTTAGTCTACATTATTTAGCGGCGTCGATGTTAAGCTGAAATCGAAGTGTATTGGGTATGAGATGAGATATTTTCTTTCTAGAGTAGAGAATCGTAAACCACATGGCCGGACAACCAGAGAGTCCGAAAGCGGACAGTCCGGAATGAGCCACATCACTTCGCTGTAGCACAGCAATCATGGAAAGAGACATTACATCAAACCAACATCAGTGGATGAAACTACACATATCTATCATACATTTCATCCCTTGCCTAGTTGGGAGCTCAGGAGTTGGCCAGTGTCTGGAATATACCCTCATAAAACTGAGATAAGTGACTAATAAACACACAATAATGTATGATGATCTTGATGAAGATTTTCGGGCTGTAGGCCGTCCTACAGCCCAAAAATCTTCATCAAGATCATCATAGCAACTCCGGCCGTGAGAATCTACGTGAATACACACAATAATGTGTTCGTATTCATTAAAGAAGTGTCACTTCACTATCAAACTAAATTTAATACAACAAAAGTATTACATAATATACGCGCTATTACATAATATACGCGCTATTACATAATATACGCGCTATTACATAATATACGCGCTATTACATAATATACGCGCTATTACATAATATACGCGCTATTACATAATATACGCGCTATTACATAATATACGCGCTATTACATAATATACGCGCTATTACATAATATACGCGCTATTACATAATATACGCGCGGTGTATATTATTACTCTACATTAAATTTGAAGAAATGCATTTCTGATTTTTTGCTTTTCCCTGGAGTTAGAATTAGTCTAGGAGATTGAAAATGTTAATTGTGAAATTAATTTAATTAAATTAAATGAGAGGAATTTTGAAAAAGTGGCTGAATTCAAATGCCTAGCAACAATAATTACAAACAGGAATGAGGGGCACAAGGAAATTAAACATAGGTTCAATTCTGAAAATGTGTTAGTATGTAATACATGGACTCTTGCTTCTCTCTCTCTTTCTCTCTCTCTCTCTCTCTGTCTGTCTGTCTCTCTAAAAAAACATTAAACTGAAAATTATAAAATGATTTTCCTTATGTTATGTGGATGCGAAACATGGACTCTTACTCTAAGGGAGGAGAAAATGTTACGAGTATTTGAGAATAAAGTTCTTACGAACATTTTTGGACCAAAAATATGTGGACAGACAGGCGATTGGAGAAGACTTACATAACAATGAGATATATGATCTTTATGGAAAGTTGATATGATAAGAACAGTTAAGTCTCGTAGACTGCGATGGACAGGACATGTGGCATGAATGGGGAATAAAACAGGGATATGGAAACGTATTGTAGGAAAACCAGAGGGAAAAGATCCAGTTATAGACCAAGTATGAGACGGGAGAATAAAAATAATAGTGATTTGAGGGAAGTAGATTATACAGGGAATGATTTGAAAACATTAGCTCAGGATAGGGATGTATGGTGAGCTTACGTCCACATGGCCATGAACCTACGAATTAGTTATAAGCGGAACAATGTACTATTAGAGCTCAGCAATTGCCTATGTTTCTCCGTTGATTAGAATCGTAGGCTTTGTGCATACATTTTCCATCCCTTATCATTAGAATCAGCTAATGACGTCACACCATATTTCGGCAATCCATGTAACCAATGTTACAGAAGGGTTTACGCTAGGAGAGTGCTTCCATTTGATAAATAATTCAAATGTAATGCAACATGGCACAAACATGGGGTTATATTTCACGCCACTGTTATCATTTTGATACAGGTCAATGCAATCTCTACGAACGTGAAAGAGTTTTTAATGATTAACCCGCTCCATTGCTTGTATCGATGTTTCACTTTTATAACACGACCTGGCAGCCGGTATTACAAGACTGGGTGCTGTTTACACTTTCCCATCCTCATGTATATTGTGCTGTCAATTTCGGTACATGCTATTGATTGCAAGAGACCAGCTGTGTGCCACGGATTCTATACACTATTCTCATTATTTTGATTCAATACATATCAGTAATTGAAACTGAATTCCATTGACGCGACACTAGTAGAAAGCCCTTGGCCTAGCTGGCCCACATCCACAACTAGTAATGATAATAATAATAATAATAATAATAAATAATCCATCCATAGTAATTCTGCCCGAAGGCAGGTCCTTCACTGCAATCATAGCATTTTCATGCTATGCTTGCAGCTTTACTAGGGAATGGTAGGTGTGGTAGCTTCCCGTTGCTTTCCACACCGGTGAAGGATGATGATGTTGATGATAATGATAGGGATGGTGATGATGATGGCCGTATGATTTCGGGTACCGTTTGGGCCTTAAAGTTTTCCTGACATTTGTCTTACAGGTGAGGAAAAACCCCGATAAAAACCTCACCCAGAAAAACTGTCCCGACCGGGGATCGAACCCGGGCCCGCTGCGTGAGAAGGCAGCACGCTACCTCGAGACCACAGCGGTGGACCATAATAATAATAATAATAATAATAATAATAATAATAATAATAATAATAATAATAATAATATTATTATTATTATTATTATTATTATTATTATTATTATTATTATTATTAATTTATTTATTTTCTTATATACAGATTTTTAATGTTTACACATTTTTCTGTACCTAAAATTTTATTTTTCTTCTCCACTCGTCTCTATTCATCCACTCAATTCACTCGAGTCCTCTTGTTCTCATTCCAGTCCTTATTTCTTGCATCCACGAGTTTCGAGATCTTCCTTTCCTTCTTCTTCCAGGTGGACGCCATTCCAATGTTTTTCTGGGTAACCTTTCTTCTTGCATTCGTCGTACATACCCATACCAATTTAATTGCTTATATCTTATATAATCTACTAATGAATATCTAATATTCATTTTTTCTCTATCAGGGTATTTCTTATTTTTTCTAATTTTGAACATCTTGTTGCTCTCCTTATGAAATCCATTTCCATAAACATAAGCTTTTGTTGAATTTCCAAACTTCAGATCCATATGTGACAGAACTTCTCGCTATTGAATTATATAATTGTAACTTATTTTTTTCTGGTTATATGTCTATTCCATAAGACTCCATTCATTATTGCTGTTATTGCTCTGCCTTTTTCTTATTCTGTTCTTAACATCACTCTCTTGTTTATCCTCTTTATCTGCATTTACTCCCAGATAAGTATAATAATAATAATAATAATAATAATAATAATAATAATAATAATAATAATAATAATAATAATAATAATAATAATAATAGTAGTTGATCTGCAGATTTCTTTTGAAAAAACGGAATATATTTCATGCAATAAACAAGCACCAAAATACCTGGAAACCAAATATGGAAAAATTAAACGAGTTTCACAATTTAAATATCTTGGTGAAATAATTCAGGAAAATGGAATTGAAACCAAAGCCAATAAAAGTAGATGCCAAAAAATGGAAACAGCATTTCTGCTTACTCACAACACTTATAATAAAAGATGCATATCTTTACATACAAAATTACGACACTATAACACTGTAATTAAACCACAGTGCCTCTATGGAGGCAGAAACATTAATTTTGAACAGAAAAAAAAAAAGATCGAAAATATAGTGAAAAATGAATGCACAATTATAAGAAAAGTTTTAGGTCCACAAGTCATAGGTGAAGCATTTAGACTCAGAAGTAAAAAGGAAATAAAAATATATACAGACATTCATAGTGATATTAGAAAACGAAGGTTAAAATTTTATGGCCATATTAAACGAATGAACTCAAATAGGCTTACAAAACAGATAATGTAATTCTACGAAAACAGAAGTAAAGCTCCAGTGGATACTATGAAGTGGATTGATGAAGTCAAAAATGACTTAAAATTGGCAGGAATTACTAAAGAAGATATCCCAAACAGAGATATATTTAGAATTAAGGTGAATAAGAGGCAAGTTGACCAAGAGGACAAACCGAAGAAAAAAACTGGAACAACTTGGATAGATGATAGAAAACAAGCTCATAGCAAAATAATGAAAGAAATTTGGGCTCAAAGGAAACGCCTCTAAGTACTTTGCGTAGTCCTACATGGGCTTATCCGCAATTAAAATAATAATAATAATAATAATAATAATAATAATAATAATAACAATAACAATAATAATAATAATAATAATAATAGTAATAAGTTTAATATCCTAATCCTGAATCCAAATGGTGGTTGTAATTTAATTCAGCCTGCAAAGACTCGTTTGATATTAGCTAATTATATTAATTCATAATATCATAAAATATTAGTAGAATTGAGATATTATACATAAAAACACGATTTCGAGCTAGTTAGTTAGAACAGTAGTGGTTGAGATCAAGTCTTCAAACCTCGGTCTGACAAACTTGATTGAGGTCCCCCCCCTCGATTTTCTTTACTCGTCAAGCAAATTCTGGTCTGGAAATTCATGAACAGGATCCATTTCATCATGTTCATTGATCATAGTATCAGTGAATAAATAGACGCGATATAAACTCTGATGTTAAAACCGTTTATAGAAAGGCGAAATAAAAATCACACGAAAAACCAATAGTATAAATATACGACTTTCTGGATACAAACAAAGATTCTGATGCGATTTGATAAAGGATCTCTGAATTAATATTACTGAAATAAATTATTATTATTAATTATTATTATTATTATTATTATTATTATTATTATTATTATTATTATTATTATTATTATTATTATGTCCACCGCTGTGGTCTCGAGGTAGCGTGCAGCCTTGTCACGCACCGGGCCCGGGTTCGATTCCCGGTCGGGACAGGGATTTTTCCTCACCTGTAAGACAAATGTAAGGAAGATTAGGACCCAACAGTCCATGAAAATCATCCGGCCATCATCATCATTATCCTTCACCGGTGTGGAAAGCAACGGGAAGCTACCACACCTACAATTCCCTAGTAAAGCTGCAAAGCATAGCATGAAAATGCTATGATTGCAGTGAAAGACATGCCCTTGGGCAGAATTAATATGAATGGATTATTATTATTATTATGACAATTATATTTCAATAAAATCGATAAATGACATCTAAGCAAAGAAATTTGTAAAAAACAAAACAAAATGGTGTTCTAATTCTGTTCAGTTAAAAAATAATGGAATAATACACTATAGCCTAATTACAACACACAATAGTGTTTAAGTAGGACAATGGTTTTCGCATTTCCTTCGATTTAATATTGTTGATAGGTAGGTAAGAACATTCGATAGTTTTCATAATTTACAGTCTGCTTAGAAAAAAGTTAGAATTAAAAATAACATTGAACCAATGATCATGGACATGTAGACTTATTTATGTGTCATAAGAACACGCGTGTTTCAAAATATTATAATGTGAACCAGAATGTGACACTGTATACATTACCACAATGAGAACTGTTGCACAATGTTCTCACACAATAATTAATTAGTTTCTTCCTAGGACGGCATTACGTGCTACCTCACATCAACAGGGTCAAAGCATACATTGTAGGATTCGGTTGCAACGCGTTCTGTAACTCATCTGTTCACACACACACACACCACACACACACACACACACACACACACACACACACACACACACACACACATGCACAGATTACATAACTTTTATATAAGTTAAATGTTCAATTTCGCGTTCCATATTTACTATGCGAAAATAAATTAGTCAATATTCCTGACCATTATACTGTAAACTTCTGTTCAACTTTTTTCGAGAATATTGAACATTTGAAATTTGAAGTCCATAAAACATTATTATTGTATCTATCCAAAGAAATTATTACATATAAAATATGTTATTTTTATTAATTAATTGATTTAGCAAGTTTAGCAACATTTCACACATTCCTGCGCCCAATTGATCCATTATTGGGCTTTTTAGCATTGTACATTCTTTTTCAAACAAACAGGAGCTAGTTGATACAACAACCCCCAACCTGGGGGACCAGGCGATGTTTAATCAAGCTTCACTTATTATTATTATTATTATTATTATTATTATTAGTATTATTATTATTATTATTATTATTATATTATGTTCAGAATTAGAAAAAATAAGAAATACTGTCATACGAAAAAAATTAATATTAGATATTCAATAGTAAATTATATAAGATATAAGCAATTAAATTGGTATGAGCACGTACGACGAATGCAAGAAGAAAGGTTACCCAGGAAAACATTGGAATGGAAGAAGAAGGAAATGAAGACCTCGAAATTCGTGGATGCAGGAAATAAGAACTGGAATGAGAACAAGAAGACTGGGAGAAATAGAGTGGATGGATAGAAACAAGTGGAGAAGAAAAATAAAATTTTACGCACAGAAATATGTGTAAACATTAAAAACCTGTATATAAATAAATAAATAATTATTTTACCTTGAGCTGTAGTCGAGTGGTTTAAGGCCACATGCTTTGGTGCAAAACTATGGGATGGGACTTTTTCTGGTTCGAGTCCCCGTGTAGCCGAGCGGTTAAGGTAGGAAGCCTTGGCGCAGAGCTACGGGACTTGCGCTGGTTCGAGTCTCCATGGGGGAAGAAATTTTCTCATGGTATTTCGGCCAGTATGGGACCGGTGCCCACCCATCGTGAGGCAATTGGGTAGCTACAATAAGTAGCGGCTCCAGGTTGAGGAACCAGCTATAACGGCTGGGAACTCGACATGCTAACCACATGTCACCCCTACACTGGCTGTTGATCATCTACCTCTGTGATTGACACATGTGGATGTGAAGGGCCAGCAGCCGGCTGGTAAAAGGGCAACCGCTGAAAAGTGGAAAGACCCTCAATCGGAATGTAATTTCGACTAGTATGGGACCGGTGCCCAGCCACCATTGTGAGGAATTTGGATAGCTATAATAAGTAGGTGTCCAGGTTGAGAAAAACAGCTATAACGGTTGGGAAAAGCGACATGCTAAACACATGTCACCCCTTTAGATGGGAAAATATTCGTCCACCTCCGTGATTAATATATGCGAATCTGAGGCCAGCTATTGTCTGGTAGGCCAAGACTCTCCTATGCGTCGTGTTATTAAGGTGGTAAAGATCCTCAAACGTGAACAGATAATTCTGAGCAAAATGTGTCAGCTTTTTCACGATCAGATTTTAATTAGCACAACAATAATCTGACCAGATAAAGAACGTCGTTAAATAATCTACCTACCTACCTACCTACCTACCTACCTACCTACCTACCTACGTACCTAGTGAATAACAATTGCAATAACACAGGCTATGTTTTATTAGGAATTTCTTTTAAAGTACAGTCATTTTCTACAACCTATTGTAAATTTTATTCCCCCATGCATCTTAATTCTCTACATCACTCTTTGTTAATCCTCTCGACTCCTCTGCACTCTTTGAACCTATTAAACCTATTGTTCTTTTGGTCTCCACTTTCTTCTGTTACCCTCTGCTTAAAAATTTAACACCATCTTAGGTATCCTGTATCTGATATCCTCTTTATTTGGCCAAACCATTCCTGTCTTCTTTGTTCAATAACATGTAGAACATATTTTTGAACATCCATTATTTCTCTCATTTTAGTATTCCTAATTTTGTCTCCTCTTGAATCTTTAGAAAGCCCTCCTCCAAAAATCCATCTCTGTCACCAGCAGTTCATGTGCTTGTCTCTGCTTAACGTTTCCTCTCCATACAATAGTATACTCTCCACCAATGAACTATAATTAAGTTTTGTTTAGAATGCTTCTACACCACAGCACTGAATTTTACATTCCAATTGTTTTTCTTCTTTGAATTACTCTTTTGACCACTTAGTCCCTCAAGGTACACCCCCGTATTAATACCATTTATGGTTTGTATCGAAACAATTAGAAAAATAATTCGACCAGAGACTTTGGCGGTCCGGCTTGCAGTCAATATAATTGCAGAGCATCTATTATTAACTCTTCTGTTTACCACAATTTAGAATATAATTTGGCTAACAGGATAAAATTGAATATCCCGATAGTTGGCATCATAAAAAGGATTTGTTTATCTCATACAATGCTAGTTAATAATGATTCATAGTACCTTACGTATGTACAAAAATTAATTAACAATAGGGTTGTATTGTGCATATCAATACATCTGAAACAATCTTATTTGCATATTTCCCTTGACCTCACCTTGTCCCTAATTACCCATCCTCAAAATGTATGTCTAAGCATCAAGAAGAGGCAGACAGTTAGAATCTCTAAAATGACAAGCTGTGCTTTAATCTCTTGTGGCTCTGGAGATATGATATTACGTTGCCTTTAGTCTGGATAATCCAGGATTAGCGAATCGACCTTGAACAAGTAGATTATAGTGCACAACATGTTACACATGGCTCATCTAATTGAGAACTGAGGACGTTATGTTTAATGGCATTGGAAGATGAAGGTAATGATAGAGGGAACCCACTTTCTACAGCTTACAACTTCCTATCGTTGTGATTGAACAAAAAAACAATGGGAAAGCAGTTTCCTGCTTATATAACATTCGCTTACAACATCCTAACTTAAACATCCTCATCAAATTGTGCGACATTACGCACTATCAAAATTTCAAACCAACTCAATGTTAGTTCATTACCTTGCAATTAATAAGTCAACGCTAGTAGATAGTTTAAAATACAATAACTATTCTTCACTCCGTGGATCAATTTGTATCCAACGTAAACAAGGTATATTTTTTATCAATCCAGTGCCACATATATTGAACTTCAATTCATCTCGCATATAGACATGTAGGCAGACAAAAGACAAGCAGGCATGAAGGCAGTTAGAGACAGGCAGACCAATAGGCAAGCAGACAAATAAACAGAGACACAGAAGACAGGTAAACAGATAAATAGGTAGACAGAAATACTGGCAGATAGATAGAAAGATAAAGAGTAGACTTAAGAAGCAAACATATATGTAGATAGAGAGGCAGACCGACTGATAAGTAGATAGTGAAACAGAGAGGTAGGCATATAGATATGTAGACAGCAAGCAGACAGATAGAAAGACTGAGAGTAGAGATCAGATATACAGAAAAGAAGATAAGCAAGCAGACAGACAGACAGGCAAATAGAGAGGTAGGCAGACATACAAGCTGACAGAGAGAAAGACAAACAGGTAAGTAGTTAGGCAGATGGAGATTGGTAGATATGAAGGTATATATAATGGATGAAAGTAGATTACCAAATAAAATCTTAGATTATTTTCCGAGAGGAAGAAGAGGTGTCGGATATCCTCGGAATAGATGGTCTTAGATCTATTAGTGAAGACGAATCAGGCAACTAATGTCCAAACCAGAAAGTGAAGAAGAAGAAGAAGAAGAAGAATGTATACATAGATTGACGGATGAATGAATATATAGATAAGTAAACGGACTAATGGATACACAGGTAATATATATATATATAGGTAGGTACGTAGCTAAACAGACTAGCAGATCGATAGATAGATAGATGGATAGATATATACATAGACAGAGATAAGAAAGGTACTATAAACAGATAAGCCGATGCAGATAGGTAACTAGGTTAATGATAGATCGATGGATGGATAGATGGATTGTCATATGGACACATGGATAGGTAGACAAACAATATCGATAGACAGGTAGACTGATATCTAGTTAGATAGCTAGCTAGCTAGCTAGATCGATAGAGAGAAATACCGTAAGAAATAGTTCTATAGGCAGACAGATTCAAGTAGAGGAATATAACTACAAAGACAGATAGATAGGTCCATGGATGGATGGATTAATGTACGGCCATATAGATAGAGAAGTATATTGATACCGATAGATAAATAGATAGCCAGCTAGATAGCTTAATAGTTCGATAGATAGCGATGATAAAGTATATATTATAGGCAGATATACTGTAGATAGATACAGTAGGTGGGTATGTACTGGGTATATAGACCCAATTCATTTTCAGAATGAATCATAAATGTTGAAAGTTCAGGTTTCCAGGTTGGGTGGGGATACTAAATTGGTGAATAAAGCTTAAAAATAATTTAGGCTGCGACGAATTTATGCTCAAAAAGGAAGCCAAAAACATTTTTATAATGAAAAATTCAACGACGTAAAAACACGAACGTGTTGGTAGAAAATAGAAGAGAAAGTTGTTCTGCAAGCTGCATGACCTTTGATGTGACTGCAATAAGAATACAAATGAAACTTTTTGCATCCTAGGTTTACGACGTCCTAAAAACATACTGTCTGATGTCAGATAATGCTCCAAACATGCAAGTTTACATTATATTTTAGTCCTACTTGAGCACTGTCTGCGTTATTCTTATCTTCTTCCAGTCTTTCCCAATTTTCCACTCTAAAGTTTTTGATTTATAGAGTCTGCTTCTAAATTCACTAGAAGTCAATTCCGTATGGAGTTTAGAACTGAAATCCTGCCTGAGTTTTTTTTTAATATTCAGTACAAAACTTTTTCTCGACTTTGATAAAATATACGAATTGGAAAGATGTATGTTAATTTCCTTCCATAACTTATTTAAAAATCATATTAGAAGTTCAGTACACTAATTTATTATTATTACTTCTATGATCATCATCACCACCGCTGTGGTCTCGAGGTGCCTTGCCACGCAGCGGGCCCGGGTTCGATCCCCGGTCGGGGCAGTTTTTCTGGGTGAGGTTTTTATCGGGGTTTTTCCTCACCTGTAAGAATAATGTCAGGAAAACTTTAAGGCCCAAACGGTCCCCGAAATCATATGGTCATCCTTATCATTATCATCATCATCATCCTTCACCGGTGTGGAAAGCAACGGGAAGCTACCACACCTACAATTCCCTAGTAAAGCTGCAAGCATAGCATGAAAATACTATGATTGCAGTGAATGACCTGCCCTCGGGCAGAATTACTATGGATGGATCATCATCATTGTTGTTGTTAGCAGTTGCAGCAGTGGTGGTAGTCATAGGCGTCTAGAGCTTGGGTTATCGGCGAAAGAAAATTGGTTTCATCACTAATTTAATTATTTTCCTTTCCATTAAAGCAGTTTAACCTCTCGCCTTATAGGCATTTTTACGTACCGCAAGCAACCCGAGCCCTAAGTTATACGACCTGTCGGGAGAGGAATTTTAACTATGGATCACATACATACTTTTTTGACCAGACAGGAGATGGAGGGCTCCTTGAATGAGTGATCAGCTCAATATCAGGACCTCATCCGAGACAACACAACATTAAGACGAAACCACTATTCACATGCATTCAAACTATAAAATCTTAATTATTATAATCTTTCAGATTACAACGTATGTTATTGATGTTATTTGTTGCTCGAATTAAAGAAAATAATCTAGAACAGGGACACGAATTAGATTTCATGAAGGTCTATTTTAAAACTGGTGAATTGAGTTGAGATCCGGAACCACTCAAATAAAAAGGTATTAACATTAATAATTGTTTTAATAATTTAAGTAAAATATTGGTCTTGTAAACCAAACATAAGGTAATTTTTTAAAACTTCAAAGAGGAAATATATCTCTTATTGATAAACATACCAAGCTTTTATTAAGTAATTAATATTATGAAAGTTATTGAAATTATGTTATGGGTATGAAGTGCGCAAATTAAACAAAACTACCATGTAACACTAAGAGAATACAGAACAATAGTGCACAGTTTTAATACGTTTATGATAAAGTGTTTAACCATACATCATTCAGTGTGTGACATTTTTTGATATAACAATCTGTTTGTAGTCTGGATCTATATTTGTACAAGCTACTTTCAGCAAGTCACTTAAGTGTTCCTTAGTTAATCTTGACCTAAATTTGTTCTTGATAAAGTTCATTTTTGAAAATGCTGATTCACAAGTATATGTTGAACTAAAAAGTGTACATAATTTTAATGCCAAATGTTGTACCTGTGGATATTTACTTGCAAACACATATGTGCACTAAAATTCTGCATAGGTAACGACTGATGGTGCTTTCTTGAATATTTTTTTTTTCAAAGCTGCATCTTCTTGGAACTCAATGAGTACTTCAGCCTCACTGATCCATTTACCGTTGGTTTCCAAAGAGTAAATATTTATTAGAATCTGTACTACATTACTGATTTTTTAAAATCTTTGAATCTGTCCTGGAACTCAGATAATAAACCAGTTATAATCATAATGAAATTAATGCAGTCTATTTCAATGTTATTTTGTATGCAAACTTTTAGGTTTTGGAAATGCAATCTTTCATTGGCCAAATCTTTTAAAAATAACTTTAATTTTTTTGATAAAATCGTTGTTTCTGATATTAACTCAACTGCGAGCTTTCATTTTCCTTGCTATTTCATGTTTAGTATGTTCATGCGTTGAAAGAGATCTGATAAGAAAGCAATTATTGGTACATTGGTTTTGCCTTCTGGAAATTGGAAGTGCTCATGAGCCGTTACATGTTTGCATTTAGATAAAAAATAATTTATTTATGGAAGCAGTGTTTTGAATTTCGATAGTGCAGTACCCTTACTTAACAATCGTACAATGTTATGCAACAATAAATCATATTCAGCATTTGACTTATCAAGAAATGATCTGAATAAGCGATGGTTGAGCGATGATTTAGTACGAATAAAGTTTACAACATGTTGCATCACTGCCTGGAGTTCACCATGTAAAACAGTTTGATGGATAATACAGTGATATGGTAATAAATGTGGATAATCATTTTACAGTCTATGAACTAATCCTTTATTACAGCTTACCATAGCTGGAGCACCATCGGTTTTAATCGATAATAATTTGCACATATGTAGTTAGTAAAGTATTACTACTTCAATCAGAGCTTTGTACAAGTCCTCCTCCGTCGTGTGTTTTCCTAATGTTGTCACAGTTAATATCTCTTCAAAAAATACGTCTTTTTTGCATAAAAGTAACGCACAAACACCAACAACTGAGCATTGTCCGTATTATTTCAGGACTCGTCGATTGCAAATGCATAATATTGTGTGTCTTTCAGAGCATGTTTCAGTTTGTTTACATTTTGTTGTGCTAATGTCTGAGTATTTCTTGTGTTTGAAGTAGCTGACACTGGCACACGTTTAAGAGATTAATAACGTCTGTCTTGTTTTGAAATAATGTGTCTGTAACATTAATTATACACTCTTTCACTATGTCTGCGTCGGTAAAAGGCTTCATACATTTTCCTAGAATCCATGAAATACGTAATCTTGCTTCACTGCACTTTTCTTGTTCCGTCAGAGATCGATTCATAACCTCTGTAGTTGTACAATAGTTCGAAAGCAAGGAATGTATTTTAGTTTCCCTAAGATTGTTACCAATAGGATATTTGCAAACGATTTGTATTTGGTTTCATAATGTATTTTTAAATTAGAACGTTTTATTATTGCAACGGTTTGGTTACAAATCAAACACAGCGGTTGAGCTCACGGCGACATGGTAACGTGAAGCAACATGTATCAGTCCATTCTGATAAAAACTGTCTATTTTCAGAATCTACTTTTCCTCTTTTAGTTTTCATATTTAACGTCACCAAATGTCCTCTGTCACAACCCACAAAACACAAACAATTCAATTAATGAATGACATCCATTAAATGAAAACAAATGGAAGTCGGATTATGCGCCATAAATACGCGTGCTCAACCATATGCAGTATTTTCAACCGAGCCAAAAATAATACTATAATGTCATGAAATTTAGTGCAACTGGTTTTAAAATTTGGGTTTAAAAATTTGTATTCATTCGATATTTAATCGGTCCGGAAACCAAAGCCCCAGGATCCGGATCCGGACGGCGGTCCGCCAATTGGTGACCTCTGGTCTAGAATAACACTTACCGTTACTCTTAGTATTGTTACCTATTTGAACGGTGCTATCTCTGACTTGCAGCGTTTTAATGACAACAGACTAAGAGAGGTGTAGTAGTAGTAGTAGTATTAGTAGTAATAGTAAGAGGAGGAGGAGGAATTGTAGTACAGGTATCTAAAAAAATCTTCAGTTAATAGCATAAGTTGTTTAGTTGGTATGGCATTGTTTATCTCCTTATTGTACAGCATGTTTTATGATTATGTGTCGAGTTAGGTATAGCTTTAATTGTAGATATATTCATAATATTATAGTGCGATATTGCATTTGAGTCCGACTTATTAAGTTTATGATTTTTTTATTATGATTTTATGGGCGCTCTAATAATCATGGACGTATCGCTTTTGAGTCTTTAGTTGTATACAGTAGGCTGTGAAATTATGTTATCTTTATCATGAATTTGTATAAAATAATTTTTAATTTTATGAAATGGCGAATATGCTGAAATGAGTCCTGATTATCAAATTACAAGCCAATATATGTTTTGAGATCAGAAGAAAACCAGGAAATACAACTTGATCATGCTGGTAGGCACCTGGTTTGAAGTTTCGCTTGGATTATAAAGAAGGATATAATAGCATTATAATTGTATTCAGGTAGCTTAATGTAAGTTATCATTAATGGAGATTAACATTAATAGGACAATTTTTTGAATCTTTGAAAGAATAAAACTATTTAATCTTAATCCGATTACCCGAGTACTACTCTCAAACGCTAGCACCTAAGCCAAGTTGCTGGGTTGTAAGCAAGAATTTAGTTTTTTTTCAGATATTAATATCTATATATCTCCAGTGTTGTAATTAAAAAAGTCCCATGTCAAAATGAGTGAATTTCATACTTTTCCTACTGTTCCTTTTATTTAATCTTAAAATAATTTGTTCATATTTTGAATAGCTATTGCAGTCACCCAACTGTTTTTTATTATTTTTTAAAATTTGTATTAAGTTTGGTCTATTGTAATGGTTAATCAATGAAAAGTGTTATGTCCCACTATAATAATAATAATAATAATAATAATAATAATAATAATAATAATAATAATAATAATAATAATAATAATAATAATAATAAGAATGTGAGTGGCTAGTGGCTGTTCACCTCTATCAACATTATAAACATGGAATTTAGTAGAAAATTCATATCCCGATTTTTTAATTTTATGACTCTTTAATTTAAAATAAATTAACATCCCCAACAATACTAAAACATTTACAACATTTAATATGTTATTAAAGTTATATATATATGAAAACAAAAAAAATATGCAAAAATTTATAATACCGGTACGTAAAGTTTTCCTGGTATTTATATTTTAGCAATGATTTAACGATTATTCAAAATCTATTTAAATTTCTTTTTACTTTTATAATTTCAAGGATTAGAAGATATTTAGATTGTGAGATGGATTCTGTTGAATTATTGGTAAGTTTGTTGATATTTTGAATTTAATTCGTGGTGAGTGTTACATCGGGCATTCAGATATGTCGTGATGTAAGAGAATGATATCAATAATACAGATTATAAACTAAATTATATCACTGTAAATTATTTTCTACCTATATGAAATATTCTAATTTAACTTTACCCAAAAACATTGGTATGATTGTTGTTGCAAGTAGGAAGCAGAGTTTAGTTGAGACTATGATATGAATGGGTCAGTTTGCTGTGTCCCATCCTTACTCAGCTGAAGATAATTTTGTTTTGGCGTATAAACGTCTCGAATCGATATATTACAGTTCTCGAATTTCCTTTCATTTCATATGGTTTACTTACTTACTTACTCACTGGCACTATCGAACCCGTAGGTTCATGGCTGCGAGGACATAAGCTCTCCATATATCCCTATCCTGTGCTAATGCTTTCCAATAATTTCCTGTATAATCTACTTCCCTCAAATCATAGTTAATGTTATTCTCCCACCTCATTCTTTGGTCTACCAATTGGGCGTTTTCCCTCTGGTTTTCCTACAACAAGCTTCCTTGCAAGTATTTCATTCCCCATACGTACAACATGTCCTGTCCATCGCAGTCTATGAGACTTAACTGTTCTTATTATATCTGGCTTCCTATAAAGACCATGTAGTTCATTGTTGAGTAGTCTTCTCCATTCACCTGTTTGTTCATCTCTCTTTGGTCCAAAAAATTTCCTAAGTACTTTATTCTCAAATACTTGTAATCTCCTTTCCTCCCTTAAAGTAAGAGTCCATGTTTCGCACCCATATAATATAACTGGTAGAATAATAGTTTTATATTTTTTTCAGTTTAACGTTTTTTGAAATGAGTTGGGACATCAAGAGTCTCTGCAATGCATAATAGCACGCATTTCCAGAATTGTCATATGGTTTACTAGAAGGCAATTCTTTCCATATTGTTAGCCATCGATTATGAAGATTTATAGATAAAATCTAATAGCGTGGGTATGGAGGACTGTTAATCGAGTGTCAGTGGAAGTCATGTGTCTTTTTCGCCACTTCGTCCGAACGTTCATTACCAGAGATACCCTGGTGCGAAGGAACCCACGCCAGAATAATTATTCACCCTTTTTCAATAAATCGGTTGACTAAAACTCACTGGCACTATCGAATCTGTTGGTTTATGGCTGCGCAGACATAAATTCTCCACACATCCTATCCTGAGTTATTGTTTTCCAATCATTCCCTGTATAATCTATTTCCCTCAAATCATGGTTAATGTTATTCTCCCACTCCATTCTTGGACTACTAACTGGGCGTTTTCCCTTTGGTTTTCCTACAAGAAGATTCCATGCCCCTTTTTCATCCCCCATTTGTGCCACATGTCTTGTTCTTGTTATATCTGATTTCCTATAAAAATCATGTAGCTCACTGTTATGTAGTCTTCTCCATTCGCATGTCTAATCATCTCTCTTTTAATCCAAAAAGTTTCCTAATTTATAATAAGTTTTAAATACTCGTAATATTTTCTCCTGTTGTAGTCTCAACTAATAAACATTGCCCACATTGTTAATGTTAGTCAGTTGTTTATAATGAACGCAAATATTTTCAACAAAGATGTTATTATTTTACTATTATTTATTATTTTAAAAACACCATCGCGCAATAAAATAATATACAACGCACGTTTGTGAAGTGTTTTACAGAATCTCGGATAATAAAAATCTCATCGCTCGGTTTTTAAACATTTCCTTGCTTCTGTAAAAACCACTTCCCAACCTCGCATCGTAATATACTATTTATGTGTGAAGATATATTTAGTTTTATTGATATTTACTTCCAGTCTCAGTTTCTTAATGTTACTTGATAGAGTATGCGTGTTGGCCCTTAGTATCCCCACGTCAAGCGTCATCAGCGTAAACTTACAGCTTATTAATATCACTAAATTGTAGCCCTTCTTCATCCTCTAAATATGTGATGGTATGTTCTAGTACAAAACTGAATAGTAGGGGGGAGATGTACTTCTCCTTGCTTTTACGTACTGTGAATTTCAAAAGTATCCGAAATATTAGTTGACACGAGACGAATTTTCTTGACTTTTTAACTCATGCTCCAAATGGTAGTCAATGACCAATCACATTTCAATGATTTTTATTTACAACCAATCACAGTCGTGTTTCGCCTAGAATGTACCAACTAAAGTTTATAATAATAAAGAAAGCTCCTTCTTTTTAGCATTCTGAATAGGTCATAATAGCATTATTTTGCAGTGACTGACTCTCCAAGAAATACGGCTACCAGATTATATATATATAGTGTATGAATGTCAACACATAGCGCATGCGGGAGTTAATAAAAACATTTGTAGCAATTGATTATACCATCAAAAAAAAAAAAAAAGAAACCACAGTTTGCACTTTCTTAAATGTATTTTTTCCCAGGTAATAACATTGCAGAAAAATATAATTGTCATATTTACATCATACGACATCAGAAATGATGTGTTTCATTATTTCTGTACTAGAGTGCATTCTTACAATATTGCGTTCCTTTGGCAATAAATAATATGATCTGGGTTACAGTGATGAACAAAATAAGCAAATGAAGCGTACCAATCGTTTCTTATTTGTTTTCAAACATCGCCGTTTACATTAAATATATAAATATTTTAAAATAACTATATTTAAATAATGATTTGTTACTAAACATCTTAATTTTATTCGTTAAATAGTCCTAACAAATGCCATTCTTGATTTCCAAATTCTCTAGATAAATTCACTCCTTACTTCGTGAATCGTGAATTTATCGATAATTTGGAAATCACTCGTGGCATTACTTATGATAATTGCATTGGTAGAGAATATGTCCTGAAGAGCTTATAGACTTGACTGAAAATCCATCTGAATGATGTAAGATGTATCATTAGCCAAATCCAAAATGCTTTCTGTATTGCGAATAAGTCACGACTGAAGGCCAATAAATGGAAGGTAGTGTGTATGGCATTGCATGTTCAGAATAAACCGCAGCACATCTACAGCTGTATTCAATTTGTGATCCATATACATATGGAGGTAATTTGAATACTGATCACATTGTACAGCTGTCGGTAAATTATATTAATTGTATCAACTTTCATAAGCTCTTCAGGATATATTCTCTACCAATGTAACCATTAAGAAAATTCATCACCTGTAAATTAATTTAATATAAAAGGGGCAAATAATTACTCTGACGAGGGTCCCTTCGCATCATGGTTACATTTGTTAAATATACATTAATTTCAGGCAACATAATTCTCAAAGGTGAAATACCAGTATTAGATTTCTTAGGTAGATGGAAGGAAATCAGCCTGTGTATTGAAGTTATGAAAAAATTGTTTCAGTCGAAGAAAAAAGAGAATACCTTGCGCGCTCTAAACTGGCGGGTCCGCGACGTCATTGTTGTACTTGGGGAAACAAGATGTGGTACTACTAACTGACATAAAAATGTGGACTCACCTGTTATTACCGAAGAGGCATTTCAAATGTGAATTTGTACTTAGAAGTGATTATAATATAAACTGAACTTATAACTGATTGCAAAACTATCGCGTGTAGCACACTACATGAACTATTTCAACACTAATACAAACAACAGGACAGCGTTTTCTTTCTGGTCTATACTAAGAGTTGGAATGTAGAGAAAGAGGCAGCCCTTAGGCTATAAGATGACAGACGAAATAAGTAACGGTCCCCATCCGCAAGTTTACAGTGCGCGAAGTATATTATTAAATGTTTTTGTTCTGTATGGTTAATATATATGAGCATCATCAGAGTTAAGTGGAGCTAAAGTTATATATGAGCATCATCAGAGTTAAGTGGAGCTAAAGTTATATATGAGCATCATCAGAGTTAAGTGGAGCTAAAGTTATATATGAGCATCATCAGAGTTAAGTGGAGCTAAAGTTATATATGAGCATCATCAGAGTTAAGTGGAGCTAAAGTTATATATGAGCATCATCAGAGTTAAGTGGAGCTAAAGTTATATATGAGCATCATCAGAGTTAAGTGGAGCTAAAGTTATATATGAGCATCATCAGAGTTAAGTGGAGCTAAAGTTTTGAGTGTGTATGAAATACTAAGCTGATTTCTTGGAATTGAGAAGAAATGTTCATCTGCTTCTATTTGTAATCTAGCTATTGGACTTTTCCCAAAAAGCGTCGACTACTATCCGAAGAACTAAATTATGTATCGTATTGAGTTTACTTTATGGGAGGAAAGAAGATTACGAGTATTAGATAATAAAGTTCTTAGGAAAATGTTTGGACCAAAGAGAGATGAACAGACAGGTGAATGGAGAAAACTACACAATAGCGAGCTACATGATTTGTATAGGTAGTCAGATATAATAAGAACAGTTAAGTCTCGTAGGTTGCGATGGGTAGGACATGTGGCACGTATCGGGGATGAAAGAGGTGCATGGAAAACCAGAGGAAATGCGCTCAGTTGGTAGACCAAGATTGAGGTGGGAGAATAACATTATCCATGATTTGGAGGAAATATATTATACAGGGGATGATTAGAAAACTTTAGCTCAGGATAGGGATGTATGGAAAGCTTATGTCCGCGCGGCCATGGACATACAGGTTCGATAGAGCCACTTAGATAGTTATTGAATTTTTTAAGAGTGCATGGTTTTGCAGAGTTGTATATAATAAAGCCGTATTATAATTTGGAACGTACGAGTATAATGATTATGCAAGTGTAGATTAAAACTTTGTATTTTTATTTTATTTATTTTTTTGAGCAAATGTTTTCAAAATACCAATTCGTAGCATACAATTTCCCTTAAGAGCAGATAAATGAGGACCCATATTAGTTTTTAGTCAAATGTGATTCCTGCATTTTTTATTGTGTGCTGTAGTCTTTTTTTTTTTTTAGGTATTCAAATACATTTCTGTCTAAAGAGGTATTTTTCTCTGTTTTGAAAATAATATAGTGTAAAGTTTGATGTTTTGTTATAGGCTAGTATTTATTTGGTGATAAAATATTTAATAATCATAAAGCTAATAATTTCGAAGTTCAGTTTAAATTCACATAAAATGAGGTTCACTATTCCTGACAACAAACTCAATCATAATAAAAAGTTTTGGAATTTTTATTTTATTTTAAAAATATCACGAAATAACATGTCACTAAGATGTCTATAGAATTATTGTATTTTGTTTTAAAACTCTATCACGAAATAACCTCGGTCACTATTTTATCTATATTTACCCTACATTTATTTCTAGGTTGAAAATATAAAGTATGTTTCATCTGTCCATCTGGATAGCCCTTGTAGAGAAGAATGAATAATATTCTGTGTTGTTAGAATTTTTTCATTGCAAAAAAAAAATAGATCATCTGTGAATAGACAGGTTTTCATTGGCTATTTAACTCATGCCACAAATGCTAGTCAATGACCAATCACGTTTCAATGGATGTTGTTTTACAACCCATGACAGTCGTGTTTCACCTCGCTCTTTATCGATTTCTCTTTATCTCTTTTGTGATAAAGAAAACTCCTCCTTTTTAATGTTCTGAACAGGTCAAAGCATTATTTTTCTCCAACAAATACATTGAATATAGCAAATAATGAAACGATTCCTTGATTTTACTGACTTGTTTACTAAAAAATAAATGAATAACCCGTAATGTTGATTATGATATATAGTTTGATGTGTTTCATTATTTCTCCACTTGGGTGCACTCTTACAATATTGCGATCTTATTTGGCAATAAATAATATGATGAAGCAGCAGTGAATGAACATAACCTAACATTTCTGATTTGTTTTCAAACATCGCCCTTTACATTAAATATATACATATTTTAAAATAACTATAGTTAAACAATTATTTGTGAGTAAACAGCTTAATTTTATTCGTTAAATAGTCCTAACAAATGCCACTCTTGATTTCCAAATTCTCTAGATAAATTCACTCCTCACTTCGTGAGTCATGAATTAATCAATAATTTGGAAATCACTCGTGGCATTACTTATGACTATTTAATTCATGCCCCAAATGGGAGTCAATGACCAATCACGTTTCAATGATTTCTGTTTTACAACCAATCACAGTCGTGTTTCACCAAATATTTATCAATATTAAATTCACCACATTAAAGAAAGCTCCTCCTTTTTAATATTCTGAACAGGTCTGACCATCATTTTGCAGTGACTGACTCTCTAAGAAATACGTCTACCAGATTATATATATATAGTGCATGGATGTCAACACATAGCGCTTGCAGGAGTTAATATAAAAACACTTTGTAGCAATTGATTATACCACCAAAAAAGAAACCACTGTTTGCATTTTCTTAAATGTATTTTTTCCCAGGTAATAACATTCCAGAAAAATATAATTGTCATATTTACACCATAGGACACCAGAAATGAATTAATATACAGTTTGATGTGTTTCATTTTTTCTGCACTAGAGTGCATTTTTACAATATTGCATTCCTTTGGCAATAAATAGTATGATCTGGTTGCAGTGATAAACTAAAGAAGCAGATGAAGCGTACCAATTGTTTCTCATTTGTTTTCAAACTTCACCGTTTGCATTAAATATATAAATATTTAAAAATGAATATATTTCAATAATGATTTGTGAGTAAACTGCTTAATTTTATTCGTTAAATAGTCCTAACAAATGCCACTCTTGATTTCCAAATTCTCTAGATAAATTCGTTCCTCACTTCGTGAGTCGTGAATTTATCGATAATTTGGAAATCATTCGTGGCATTACTTATGATAAATTTACGTAAGTTGTGATATTATTAATGGATTATTTGTAGGAGGAGTTTACCACTAATTACTGAAACGTGCGGCACTACATTTTGTATTATTACTTTTTTTGATAAGTATCATTGGCCTTAACTTTTATAGTTTGATTTTGTAAGAAATACAGATGAAATTAATCATTCTGCCACTTATTTTATTTTGTAACAGTAATTTCACAACGTAATGTCGCCCTATCATGTCATAAGCTTTATGCTTATCTAAACTAACTGATAAGAGATGTTGTTTATTAAGAAAAGTGCCTAGGATTTGTGATTCTGAAATGATTAAAGTGCAATTAACATTTTGTGTGGCTGCGAAAAAGTTTTTTCTGTGTCATCTCAAGCGTTTATTAATTGTTTTCTCTAGAAATTTACATATTGCACAAATAAAAGCTGGCGCACTTTTGTTCTTGTTTTTTAATTA
Source organism: Diploptera punctata (assembly GCA_030220185.1). Lineage (NCBI taxonomy): Eukaryota > Metazoa > Arthropoda > Insecta > Blattodea > Blaberidae > Diploptera > Diploptera punctata. Next base: position 701,225 of record JASPKZ010007687.1, on the reverse strand, counting down.
GTGTTACGATAGCATTTCGCCACTGATCAGGGAACACTTGCTCAGACCAGATGTAGTTAAATATTTGATAAAGATATAAAACTCCTTCTGGTGTTAGTTGTTTCAGAAACTCGTATGGTACATTGTCTGGATTGCTATTCATACAGTGTCGTAGGGCAATCTGTAGATTTAGTTCTCGCAAAGTAAAAGTATCATTATAAATCTGGACTGTTTAACAGTTTTCTTTATTTAGATCAAATTCAGGAATATTTTTCTGAATAGTGAAACATTCGTGTTAATAATTTATTGTTATCATTAGAAATTACTGAAAATGTATAAGCTAAAATTTCCGCAATATCTTTAGGAAAAACCCACAAGTAGGTCAGAGAGCAGTTATAGGTTTATAAATTAGGTTTTCCTTAAACTGTCCCAAGTTGAGGTGTGTTGTGAGACACCGATGAAAGATGATGGTAACCATGAATATTTTTTGTTTTACTCTTTAAAAAAACGTCTTTTCTGCTACAGCACATAGTTTCTAAAAATGTAATACCTATATTTTAAAGTGACGGATTCCTTTTGTATTTGAAGAGTATGGGTACAGTTTTCTAAACATATTAATTTGATTCTCAATGCCATTTGTGTAAGACAAAGCAATATATGTTGCATCAGTTACTTCTACTGTATTTCATGTAAGTTTTTGAGCTGAGGGTAATTGAGAATAAAATCATTAGGTGCTATTTGTATCATGTGTTTTATTGGAATCATCTGTTCATTATGTGTGGGTGAATCTACATTTTTATCTATTTTAGGCGGATTCAATTTGTGATTATCTACCGTGTTATCATTAGTTTCCCATCAGTGTTGCAGGGTAAGGTTTCAGAAAACTAATGTCTGTTCATTTGGTTACTGGATGTAGATTCACTTAGAGGTTTCAGTATTTTACCCTGAATCAAGGTAACAATCGGTGGGGTAAAGGTCATGTTCAAATCTAAGGAATATATAGGTTATTTTGTTTCCATTGCATCATGTGTGATCGAGAATGGTACATCATGATATTGTTGTATTTGGTCATTTTGTATTCATGATCTAGTGTACATTAGTCTCTGATGTGATTTCATCTGGAATCAGTTTTATCCAAGTTGGTTTTGCGCGATAGTGCGTTTTGTCGTACCCACAGCAATTGCGACCATAATTGAAAGTTCAACTTCGTACATTTCGGGGTTTGCCAACCTAAATAACTATACTGTAATAAAATAACTATACTGTAATATTATATATTACAAAACGCGTGTGGAAAGTAAAACCACTACACTCTATGTATACTACAGTACGTGCAATGTATACAAAAAATATCCAAAATGTAGTGTTAATATACATTATATGAAACAAATCACTGCATTTTAAATGAACTGAACTTTATTTGAAACAATATAAAACAATAAATACGTACTTGCGGCCATGTTTTCACTAATTGTTCTCAGTCCCACCTGTAATTTCAACTAATAAACATTGCCCACACTGTTAACATTAGTCATTTGTTTATAATGAATGCAAATATTTCCAACGAAGATGTTATTATTTTACTATTATTTATTATTTTGAAAACACCATCGCGCAACAATTAATGTACAACGCACGTTTGTGAAGTGTTTTAAAGAATCTCGGAAATTAAACCGAGCGTTTTCCTTGCTTCTATAAATAACACTTTTCAATCTCGCATCGTAATATACTATTGTATTATTTCACTTGAGAATCTAGAAGTGCTATGGGGCTGTAATTTACTTACAAGGGAATGCATGCCGAAACCTACCTTGAAATATCCCCCAGAGAAGTGTTGTGACGTACCAAGCCCGTGTCCAAAAAAATATCCGCCGTTTTTAATTGCATGGCACTAAAATCCTTGCCGTCCGCGTAGCGTCCTGCCTCAATCCATTCCGCTCCAAGTCCATCTTCACCGTATAGTGGGTTGGAAGTTGCTGAATTATTGCTTCAATTTCTGTGCCTTGCAGTTAAAAACAGCATATACTTTTTTGAACACATCCTTGGTACATCATAACGCTTCCCTGAGAGAAATTTCAAGATAGGTTTCGGCATGCAATTGTTGACAGTTCCCTAGTGAGAATGATCGCCAAGGGCAATCTTGTTTCACGTGACTTGTCTCTCCAAACTGAATACAAGTTTGTGGTTGTCCGGTGTATGTAATATTATCCGACACAGCGAAACTTTGACCTGCTTCGTTTGTGCATGATTTGCAAACTAATGCCGTGTCATCCCGCGTACACTCGCTTCATGTCAGTCTGTGGCGTCGAGGAGTGCAGTGCAATTATCCTAAGTAAGCTAGGTAAGTACTTCATTTGCTATTTGTTCCTGACTACACAAGTTTAACATCTACTGCGTCCGTGCGACGCAAACAGTGCTGCTATGACTGGAGGTAAACGTTCCGCTATGTCGATGTGAGAACGGTTTGTAAAATTGAATTCGGAATTTCTGGCGGAGGACTGAAAACTCGTTCTGCGATACTGGGCAAGTTATTTTTCCTGTGATACTTTTCGGCCTATTGATTTCTGTTTATATTACTAATTTGTCCTTGCCAATCATTTTGATTTATTAACTTAAAAATAAAAAAAAACTAACTTGTGGGTCCCAATTAATAATATATTTATGATTTAATATTTTTAGAGATATCTTTAACATCCAAGGTATTTGTATTTTTATTCATAATAGTGTTCGCCCATTGGTCGAAATTCGACCTTAAATAATACGTCACACCACTTATCTCACTTTATATAATATAGACAATGTTAGTTTCAATTTGCGTTTTATTTTATTTGACTATTTATTCGAATGGGGAATGAAAGACGTGCCTGGAAGCTTCTTGTAGGAAAACCAGAGGGAAAACGCCCAGTTGGTAGACCAAGAATGAGGTGGGAGAATAACATTAGCTATGATTTGAGGGAAGTAGATTATACAGGGGATGATTGGAAAACAGCTCAGGATAGGGATGTATGGATAGCGTATGTCCGCGCGACCATTAACCTACGGGTTCGATAGTGCCAGTGAGTTAGTTAGTTAGTTTTGACATTTTATTATTATCGTATATATATATATATATATATATATATATATATATATATATAATCGGTTGACAAAAGAGGAGAAAAAATACTTAACTGTTGTGCCGGTTCGCTCAGGGTAGAATATGATCACTCTGGATTTTTATATTATACACATATTATTTCAGTTTATTGGACAAATTTGTGTGTTCAATTGTATTTACAATGTTTGATATTAACTAACTCGGAGTGGAGTTGATGAATTACTTCCGCCCACGTGTTTTAATATCACCTTCGCGAACAGTTACTGAAGAACTTGACTATTGTAGAACGTAGGAGCGTGAGAGTGTTTTCACTCGCGTCCTCGCCTTATAAGGGTGATGACTCCTCCCATAAGTCGCCATCCCCACTCCGAGTGTATATGTTATTCATTATAGCTTAGAAGGGTAGGTACCATTCGTTTAGGTTTCTATGTTGGTAATAGACTCGTGTGCACGTTTGTGCGCCTTCCAGTTATTACTATTAATGGTACGTTTTAGTACGCACGAGTCTATTACTTCTTGCCACACTGTTTTGTGTCGAAGGTAGGGAAAAAACAATTTCCAAATATTTTATTAATAAAACTAAAGTTCGTCAATAGCTGCTAAAAATCGCTGATCATAATCATAATTGAATCAGAATTGTTTATACCTCACAAAATATGTATATTTATGTTGGAGTGTAACTGAAGATGGGGCCGATAGTATTCTCAATTAGCACCCAGTATCGTGAAGAATTTGGGTAGTTACAATAGCAGCTCCACGTTGAGAAATCCAGCTATAACGGCTGGTGGACCCAACATGCTGACAAGATGTCACCCCTACACTGGCTGGATGATCGTCTACGTCAGTGATTAATAAATGTACATGTATTACTTCCCTATATTTTAAACGGGAGCTGTGGCGCGGATTTTAGTGCCTAGCAGTTAAAAAGACATACTTTTTTTTTTGGACAGAGCCTTTGCACATCACATGCTTCAATGGAAGAAATTTAACTCTTGCACCGTGGAGACTTTCCATTAACACTACCTTGTTCTTAAAAACGGCAGAAGTAATTGTTTCCAAATTTTCTTTATTGATAACACTAGCTCAATAACTACTAAATTGATCTGTTGACAAATAGAGAGAAAAAGGTACTTAAAACTGTTATGTTGATGTATTACTTCCCTATGGTTTAAATGGGAGCTTTGGCGCTGGATTTTAATGCCTTGCAGTTAAAAACGACAGATATATTTTTTTGGAAATTATCTTTGTACATCACATGCTTATCTGTAAGAAATATAACTCTAGCACCATGCAGACTTTACATAAACATTGTCTTGGAGTTAAAAACGGTAGAACTAACTTTTTTCAAAAAAAATATTTTTCTGCACTCCTTCTCTATATGCAGTTTATGCCAAATATCACACTCCTCCGTGCGCGCAATGTGCTTAAAAGGGGGTATAAGTTTTTTCTTCACGTATTAATGTACAGATTTAATGATATTATGAAATGGTGAATATGATGCAATGATCCTGGTAATGGAAATCCAACCCAGCATATCCCTTGAGATTAAGGGAAACCAGGAAAAAACCTCAGCCAGACTGGTCGATACCGGGATTTGACCCCGGGACTTCCCGAATAAAAGTCCCAAACGCTACCGCTTGAGCATACTCTCTCGGTTTGCAGAGATTTTAAGCTCATGAACGTGAGACTATAAATGTCACATCCTCTTTCGCAGGTTAAAATATGTCCTCATGGGTCTCGTGCTGTAAAACCTCTATCTTTGGGAGAGAGGAAAGATTAGATTTGCGATGCTAATGCCTTGAGCTGTTAAACAGGGGCGTTGAATAAAATACTAACTACATAACAATAATAATAAATTATTAAGTATGTGGAAACCTGAGGAGGATGAATGAAGATAGATTGCCAGTTAGGAGTTTGGAGTGGATTCCAAATCGGAGGAAAAGAAGGAGGAAATTTAAGAAGACTTGGATAGAGGGAGTTATGAATTTGATGAAGGACAGAGGACTGCAGGATAGAGATGAATGAAGGAAAATTTAATATTGGGCGCAGGAAGATGATGTATACATTTAAAACCTGTTAAATAATAGTATATTACAATACGAGGTTGGGAAGTGGTATTTACAGAATCGAGGAAAATGTTTAAAAACCGAGCGATAGCGAGGTTCTGTAAAACACTTCACAAACGTGCGTTGTATATTTTTTTTTTGCGCCATGGTGTTTTCAAAATAATAAATAATAGTAAAATAATAACATATTTGTTGGAAATATTTGCTTTCATTATAAACAATTGACTGACATTAGCAGTCTGACCAATGTATATATTCTAAATGCCGAAAATAATTGTTGAGGCCTTGATATCAATCTCGCATAAAATGGCTGCAAGTATGAATGATTGTAATCAAAACGACGAAATTTTAAGAAGCGTGAGAAGTTGGATTGTGCTGCTTTAGTGCCAGAGAAATCTAAATTAAGATATGAAAAAAAACATACATTTCATTCAGAAAGTGGGTGAAGGGGAAGAATCGTAGTGTAGGTGATAAAAAGTATGGTCGCTTATTTTGTACTTAGGAGTGAAACATTAAAGTCTCCAGCGAGTTTGTGGTCTGAATATTCAATGCTCATGACGATAAATTTAAAAGAAGGTAATATTGCAGATTTTGTTACACTAGTTAGCTTCCTCAAAAAGAAGAATATTGACGTAATGCTAAAAAGTCTAAAAGTTTTCAGTAGAATTTTGTTAAGTTAACTTTCAATATTGTTTCAAATAAAGTTCAGTTAATTTAAAATTCAGTGATTTCTTTCATATAATGTATATTAACACTACCTCTTGGATCTATTTTTGTATATACAAAAATGGCAGTGGTTTTACTTCCCGGACTTGGGTTGTAATATTACAGTATAGTTATTTAGGTTGGCAACTCCGAAATGTAGGAAGTTGAACCTTCAATCATGGACGCCAATGCTGGAAAGTACGACAAAACGCACTATCGCGCAAAAATAAATATTAATGATAATGATAACACAAATAATAATTTGGTAATAGAAATTAAAAAGAGTTCGATATTAAACTGTGGGAATATTAATCCATAAATTGGCAAGGCATTAATTTCTCGTGTCGGTTATTCAAATGTGGCGGACCGCACTGAAAACGACATCATGCATAACTTATTATCAGGTATATTGTATAAAATTCGACACACGTTTAATTTCTTCTCGTTCGTTTTATTCTGTTCTACTAAAAATAATTAATTAATTAAACCAATTGATGTATCCTAAAAGGATACATTACCAATTTAAGGGTTAAAACTGAGATAGTTGTCAATATTCTCGTCTCTGCGGGATGTCTTTGAAATACAGCCATGGTGAAATGTGGGAAGTAAAGGCCAGAGTTTCTCCATCAAACTTTCTTCCACTCTCCTCCCACGTACTGCAATGAAGTGTCGAGGTTGAAATATTGCAGATCTTAACAAACTTAGTTATTTTGATTTATTGCAGATTTAACTTGAACTTACCCTTCTTTGTCCTAGCTAGTGGTTAATTATCTCTTGTACATAATGGAATTTATGTTTCAAATTAGTTTTCTATCCTTTTTTTGAAGTAAGAATACAGTTTTATGTAGCCTATCCTAGACCAATGTAGAAATAAACTATACATTTATAACCATCTAACTCAACTATCGAACCCGGAGCCATCTGGCTAAGTGGATTATGTTCTCCATATATCGCTATCTTCAGTTTTTTCCAATCATTCCCTATTTAATTCACCTCTCTCTATCACAATTAATGTTATTCTACAGCCTATTTTTTTGCCTACATGCTGGGCGCTTTCCCTCTAGTTTTAGTACAAGAAGCTTCCATGCTTCCATAACTGCATTTGAAATGGATTTTTGGAGAAGAGTTGCCAGAAAATCTCGACTAGAAAAAATTAGAAATACAGAAATTAGAAAAAGGATTAATGAATTAAGAAAGAAATATAATGGATGAGACTGAACACACAAGGCTAAAATGGTATGGACACGTAAGAAGAATGCAGGATGGAAGATTACCAAAGGCAGTCTATGCATGGAAAATTGAAAGAGGAAGCAGAAAAGGAAGACCAAGAACAACCTGGAAGAATAACATTCAAAATTCAATGAGGAAATTTGGTGTAACAGATGAAGACACAGAGAATAATGGAGAACTTTAATTAAGGAAAATTTGTGAATGTTTGTTGCAAACTGATAGTCTATAAGTCCGTAGTCATTTATGTATTTTTTTAATAATTAATATTAATTACTAAGATTGTTTGGAGAAAACCCTCAATGATGAGGAAACATCTCTAAAATTAATTAATTATTATTACTGTTAACAGCTTATTAACACGTGGCCAGTGCCACTAAATTAGCATGGATAAGGAAGTCGTGCGTCTTCTAGTGTAAACAATTTCTGCTAATTCTAAATGTTCAGCCTTATTTTAACTCAATCGTGTGATCCTGTTAACTTACGACTTATTTTATGTTCTACTTTCGGGTTCTTGATCCTTAAATTAAGAAAGTATCATACAAGATACAACGGTTTAATTTATATATTTCCAATAAAACAACATCAAAACGAATCAGTTGAAATTATTTAAATTTGTTTGAAATTTACAATACGCAATAATAACTTACGGTTATGTATGATTTGTTTTCTCTGCAGTCAGATACATCGAAATAAGCTTCTTCTTCACTTCCTGGTTTAGGCAAGAGTTGCCTGTTTCGTCTTCACTAATAGATCTAAGACCATCTCTTCCGAGGACGTCCGACATCTCTTCTTCCTCTTGGAAAATAATGGAAGATTTTATTTGGTAGTCTACTTTCTTCCATTCTTTCTACATGTTCTTTCCACTGTATCTTGTTGTTAAATATCTTTTTTTTTATGGAGTAGATCTGCAGTTCTTCACGCATATCCTCGTTTCTTATCTGGTACATTCTAGTGCAGCCTTTTACTCTTCTTAAAAAATTCATCTCGGCTGCTTGGATTTTACTTTCTTGTTTGGCAGTGGTAATCCAAGATTCACTCTCATACAAAGGACAGGGAATAAGCTAGCACGAGAATTTGAGTTTGTCCTATTTAAGGATTAAGTTAATGTCGATTCTTCTTTACCGTCCTCTTCTTTATAACATTGTCATATTATGTGACTCAATGATATGTCAACTTCATGAAGCTTGTTTTCTTTCTGAAAAATTCTAATTTCCATGAAACGTAATAATGTACTTTTTGACTTGTCAAACTGTATTTTCAACCCAATTTCCTTGGAAAGGAAAGTCGACAAAATAAAAAGCAATAAATAAAGTTATTTGAAACTAGAAATGTAAAGTTTGTTCACAACTTTCCCAGACAGAGAGTCCCAAGGGAGTAAGTACTGCATGCTGACACGTGTTTGCATTACGTAGAGTACATCGATTGTGCAAACTTTTATTAGTCATATGGAATTATTATCAGGGCGGGAACTGGGGACTGTCATGAACATGAATCCAACTCCCCTCCCCTGTTTACCCTTCTCACTACATTTTCATCCTATACAATACAAGAGAAGTGTAATTTTTCTAACTCTTCAAAGAACATTATCGTATGTTACGTAAATGTGCTTCATGTTCAATTTTCATTTTATTTTTCTTAATGTTATTTATTTATTTTTTTCCTGATGGAGTTAAGACCATAAGGTCTCTTCCACTTCACCAGGTTTAAATTATACATATAACTAGCTGGCTCGGCGAACTTCGTACCGCCTTTAAATTAAATTATGTTGTAGTATCCTTCTTTTTATAAGGTGGTTCAAAGCTAATTTTTGCATGTAGTCAATTTGGTAAATTTCCTTGTTATTGGATTGAGGCTCCAAATCAATATAAGAAAGTGGTAATGACTCCTTTGTAACTCTGTGAACTACACCCGGTATAAATATGGGTGGTGGTTTATGTGGAATTGGTTTTGTTGATTGAGATGAATTTGTGTTGTCTGCATTCTCAGTATCATCCATAAGTGTATCATAAGGATTATATACATTTATTGATGAAATATTTTGAGGAGGCTTGCTGATTTCATTACACTTTCATTTTTTTCTACGAACTTGTTGCCAGTTTGGATTCTCATAATCATCATCAAGAAGTCTCTGTATAGTAATATCATCTTGTGATATATTATAGTCATCTTGTTTTTCATTTAATTAAAGCATGGAGATTGTTTCTGTAATATTAGGCATATTATTATAACTAACATACTTACTTACAGTTCTGTTATTCCGTTCCTTAGGACCTTCATAAGTTTTTAAATTGACATTATTCTTAAATGTAAGATTTATGTCACATAGGCCTATACCAATTTGCGGAAATTCACTTGATATCTTATCATTCATGGTCTCTAGAACTGATTCGCCATATTGTTCAATGTCTCTTCTCGGTCCAGTTAAATTTAAATTAAGTTGCTGTCTTTCAGCCAGATTACTTAAAACTAATACTTACACACGAAATTAATATTATTATCAATATATTGAAAATAAAATAAACACTGAACATACTTAAATTATGAAATAATCAATATTTGTAATTCAATTGAAATTCGCGGTTGCAACAAAAAGCACAGCCACCTGGGTTTCTCTTTGTTAAATAATAAACCAATTACCTTACCAAATTACCCTACACCGCCATCTGTTAGAATCGTATGGAACTCACAGATGATTATAACTCTTTGTTAAATAATAAACAAATAATTTGCAATAAAAGATAATGCGACTATAAATTTAGTTATAAACTACCCTATGTCTCAAGTTGGATCAAACTGCACACAGTGTGCAAAATTTTATTAAAATCGGTTCAGTAGTTTAGGATTCCATCGCGGACAAACAACGTGACACGACATTTTTATACATTAAGATATAATAACAACTCTGAATTATCTACATGTTGATTAATGATAAGTACATAATATGTATAGGGTACAAAATGTAGAGTTGACAAGGTGAAAAAAAATCTATAATTCGATTAAGTAATTAGCTTGGTTAAAGAAAATTAAAATATAAAGGAATAATAAAAGTAAAAATGGAACACGATTATATATTATATTGTCTAAAGGAAGTATGTAGTGAGTTTTTTTAACTGTTCTTGTGTCGGCAGTTCTTAATATATAAGGGGAAGGAATTCTAGACTCGGGTGTACAAAACTGAGTGTCTGCGAGTCTATCGGTCTGTCTGTCCTATATGGACTCAGAAACTAAATTACTAATTTAAATGTTTTTTTTACCATCATTTAGATAATTTTTCGTCATCATCATCGACAAATCCATTTTAGGCCATGTGGCCTGTGACGGTAAACCTAAGGAAGATGGTCTTGATCTTTCCACCGATGTTTTGGTCTTCCCTGATCCCTGCCAATTTTGGAAGTCTATTTCTTTCCATTCTTCTCAGATGATTTTTCCATTCTTGTTGGTATCTTTCTATATCTACTTTTAAACTTGGTACCTCAAGTTTTTCTCTGATGATAGTTTTCCTTTGGTGATCCAGTCTATTAACTCCAAGCAGTGGTCGTATAATTTTTATGGGACAATTAACGTATATAGCGTATTACCGTACGTATTATAGCGCCGAAGCTAAAAAAAGTACGCTGCCTAACCATGACAAATACACCAATGCACACATAATTGAATATCTCAAAAAGTCAACAAAAAAGTTCGCGACAGCATACGTCTATCTTTTACGGATAATTCACAATAATCGTTTTTTGTCTTTCAGCTCATTGATGCCAAGAAAATCGGAATAAGTAGATTCCCGGGCAACGCCGGGTAATCAGCACGGAGTATTGGGGCAGTATTTTAAGGATTGTTAATGTCACTGTAGTTCGCTGTTTTAATTATTGTGAATCGTTTGTTTGCCCTGCCTCGGTAGCTAGTCGGTTCCTGTTGTTTCAGGGTGAGCGCTGAGACTCCTATAGGGTTCGGAAGGAGAATTGCGTGGAACAGACAATAGTTAATTATTTAAATTATTTTATTTTTTTTATCTCTGCCAACTTAAATGCACATTATACTGTGAAGATAAAACTTTTCTGTCCCTGTTCTTCGATATTTCACTAATGAGGACTCGAGCTAGCAAATGAGTTAGGAAATTTTCCCTAAATCCGTAATCGTTGTTACAAGACACTTTAACCATATAATTTAGTTCTTCTTCCTACGAAATGTTGAGTATAAGTCCCTTAATTTGTCCTCATGAGTTTCGTATCGAAGTCAGGACTCTTTATTCCCATATATGGTCGTACACCCTAACTCTGATTTTGATTGGTTAGAATATTCAATCACATGCCTTCTAAGGGCGTAAATATTTTATTTAAGTTCCCACCTACATTTGTAAGTTTATTCTCACGACTAGGAAGCGTGTTTAGCAGTTTGGGCTTTCCGCGATTGTAAATTTTGGATTTTGACGTTTTCTCCCAAACGTGATTTTTCAAGCTAAACTCACCTTAAGAATTTCAGGTCTAATTTGAGGGGTTACATATTTATGACTTCTTTTATTTAGATTTTTTTTACCGCTCCATGTGGGAACTTTTTCCAATAATATGTATGTTTCATTTACTTTTTATACTATATTCAGTTCATTCTTTGTTTATTCATTAATCATATTTCTTAATCACTATACTAGATTAGGGTCGTATCTTATTCGCTACAGTATCTAAAAATAATTTTGATATACATTTATAATTATTTTTCTTTTTGCGTATTCGACTAGACATAAGACATTCCATTTATTCAGGCGTAACAGTGCACGCCGGATAATAGCTAGCTTCGTAAAAATCTACTGTATCAATGATAAATTATAATCATTCCCCAACAAATTTGCACCAAAAATGCTATTGTAAATATAGTAGGCCTATACACAATGGTTTCCATCATCGCATCTGCACAACGAAGTCCTTCCATCCAGACCTCTCACGAGTGTACGAACATATTTAAATGTGTAGTGAACAGTGTGACAATGCTTTGAACTGTAACCCAAGAGATCTATGATTCAGATTTGTTCAGAGTAGAGTTGCGTGATATTTGTTCACTGGGCGCTTTGCATTTTAATATTATATAAGATAACATATAGAATATCAGTAACTTAAAAACTTTTTGCAAAGATGGAACAGGTTTTAAAAGATTATTAACAAGTTGAGAACTACAATACTTATCAGCTACAAATTGTATTATTTTATATTATTGTATTATATATGTGTGGCGGTTCTCGTGAACATGTGTCTTAGGGAGAAGTTTTGCTCCTTCCATTCTTCGGTGTTCATCGCTGGGGTCAGGAAGAATCCGCGGTCTATATCCTCTGCTTTTTCTTCTCTCTCTTTTATGTGTGCTTCGTAGGCCGGGGTGTGTGGCAAGTTATATTTTAACGCTATTTCTCTGATGAAGAAGTCAGTCTTGGTTAGATATCGTGAAAATATGAACATTATTTAGACGTTAGTTTCGATGCATTCTACTCCGATTGAGGTTTTAAGCGGTTTCCCTCAATCAATCAAACATTTTTTTTTGAGGTATGAATATTTTCTTTGTTTTTTTATATACATTAGACAGGGACAATTTAATATCTCTTGCTTGTATAAATTTTATTATTAGTTATAGTTTTAATTTTAACTAACATTAATTGGTTACATTATAGATCGTAATATAATAGATATTATCTTTTTGGTCAAATTTTTATTTAGTGTTTAATATTAGAGTTAATTGAGATTATTATATTCTGATGTAATATATGTTTGTCCTGATGAGCGGAAGAGAAGGCCACATGGCCTTAACTCCACCAGGCTAAATAAATCTAATAAATCTAAATCTAATTATATTTCATTTTAAAAAGTCTCTTGTCCATCTTGCATCAAAACTGACCAAAAGTCGTTTCTACAATCTTCTTAGATGTACAAACATATATATATATATATATATATATATATATATCATTGTGCTACTTGATAACTCATGTAGAACAAAAACTAAATTATAACTCACCAATTCAGACATAAAGACCCTCAAATTTTGAATCAAACAACAATTTTTGCTTTCAAAACTAATATTGCTTTAAGTTAAAATGGTGCATTAAACACGAAAATAAATTTTATTTGTCATAATTTCAGTTTAGAATTAAGGGGTTAATTTACCCTCTCCCTAGACTTGTAGGGAATTTAATTGCAGCCTATGAGTTAACATCTGTTTTATATTAATGCTATAAGGGCGATTGGAAGTGGGGGCTCAAGTCCTGGCAGCCTATGAGTTAACATCTGTTTTATATTAATGCTATAAGGGCGATTGGAAGTGGGGGCTCAAGTCCTGGCAGCCTATGAGTTAACATCTGTTTTATATGAATGCTATAAGGGCGATTGGAAGTGGGGGCTCAAGTCCTGGCAGCCTATGAGTTAACATCTGTTTTATATTAATGCTATAAGGGCGATTGGAAGTGGGGGCTCAAGTCCTGGCAGCCTATGAGTTAACATCTGTTTTATATTAATGCTATAAGGGCGATTGGAAGTGGGGGCTCAAGTCCTGGCAGCCTATGAGTTAACATCTGTTTTATATTAATGCTATAAGGGCGATTGGAAGTGGGGGCTCAAGTCCTGGCAGCCTATGAGTTAACATCTGTTTTATATTAATGCTATAAGGGCGATTGGAAGTGGGGGCTCAAGTCCTGGCAGCCTATGAGTTAACATCTGTTTTATATTAATGCTATAAGGGCGATTGGAAGTGGGGGCTCAAGTCCTGGCAGCCTATGAGTTAACATCTGTTTATATTAATGCTATAAGGGCGATTGGAAGTGGGGGCTCAAGTCCTGGCAGCCTATGAGTTAACATCTGTTTTATATTAATGCTATAAGGGCGATTGGAAGTGGGGGCTCAAGTCCTGGCAGCCTATGAGTTAACATCTGTTTTATATTAATGCTATAAGGGCGATTGGAAGTGGGGGCTCAAGTCCTGGCAGCCTATGAGTTAACATCTGTTTTATATTAATGCTATAAGGGCGATTGGAAGTGGGGGCTCAAGTCCTGGCAGCCTATGAGTTAACATCTGTTTTATATTAATGCTATAAGGGCGATTGGAAGTGGGGGCTCAAGTCCTGGCAGCCTATGAGTTAACATCTGTTTTATATTAATGCTATAAGGGCGATTGGAAGTGGGGCTCAAGTCCTGGCAGCCTATGAGTTAACATCTGTTTTATATTAATGCTATAAGGGCGATTGGAAGTGGGGGCTCAAGTCCTGGCAGCCTATGAGTTAACATCTGTTTTATATTAATGCTATAAGGGCGATTGGAAGTGGGGGCTCAAGTCCTGGCAGCCTATGAGTTAACATCTGTTTTATATTAATGCTATAAGGGCGATTGGAAGTGGGGGCTCAAGTCCTGGACGGGAAGAACGATCGATATAACACTGCCTTTTGTATCAGACAAGGGATGCACAAAATGTATCCTTTAAAAAACATAAATGTTAATTGGGGAAAAAAAATCCCATATTTTGAAAATTCGGGGGAAAAAAATCTTATTTATTTTAAAATGAATAAAAATCAAAGCAAAAATTACAAATAGGAATGAGATCCACAGAGAAATTAAACATAGGCTCAATTCTGAAAATGCACTACAGGGCTCTTGTCATCCCAACTCCTTTCAAAAAACTTTAAACTGGAAATATATAAAACTGTTATTCTCCCAGTTATATTATATGGATGCGAAACATGGACTCTTAATTTAAGGGAGGAAAAAAGATTACGAGTGTTTGAGAATAAAGTTATTTGGAAAATGTTTGGGCCGAAAAGAGATGAACAGACAGGTGAATGGAGAAGACTGCATAATAGTGAACTAAAGGATATGTATAGATTTAATAAGAACTGTTTAAGTCTCGTAGATTGCGATGAGCAGAATATGTGACACGTATGGTGGATGAAAGATGTGCATGGAAGCGTCTTGTAGGAAAACGAGAGGGAAAACGCCCAGTTGGTAGATCAAGAATAATATAAGAGAATAATATTATCCATGATTTGAGGGAAGTAGATTATACAGGGGATGATTGGAAAACATTAGCTCAGGTTGAGGATGTATGGAGAGTTTAAGACCTGCTCGGCCATGAACCTAAGGGTTCGATAGAGCCTGTGAGTTAGTTAGTTATGTACAGGGTGTCCCATTCAAACCTCCCAAATTTTAATTAACAAAGTATGCGGAACTATGGAATGAGGCCGGTATTAAACGAAACAGAAACTCTACGAATTTTCATTGCCACATATTGCCACACACTAAAACACCTCTATATGTGTACCATTAGTAGCACGAACAATATAAAGTCTGTATTCGATTTCGTGTCACGTTCTGTCCAACATGTCCACTGAACTGCCGTTCAGCTTGGCGAATTGATTTTTGTGGACTTCTCTGAAATCCTGATCCCATTTCTTCAATATTACACGCTTTATAATAGCTTGACCTGTATCTATCTACGAAACCGAATCTTTTAACGCGATTTTCACCCAATTAAAATCATTGGATCGACTTGAAACTTGTAAAAGACCCGTGACAGTATAATAATTTCATATTTTGTTTCTAAAATCATGGCCAGAATCATCAGAAAATCAAGAAAAGTGTTTTTGGATCTATGTAACGGAATTTTTGAACACGATTTTCATCCACTTAGAAACATTGGATCGACTTGCAACTTTGTATACGAGTAAAGACCCGTGACAATACAATAATGTCATATTTTGTTTCTAAAATCCTGGCCAGAATCATCAGAAAAAAATGGAAACTGGTATAATAGGTTGCGGACTTGTCGACTTTTTAGTCAATCGTTGTAACAGCTGAGTTGGTATAGCGGTGAACTCTAGTGGTATGTAATTTCGGTAATCTATAGGTCGCTGGTTCAAATCCGGCTGAGAGGATTTTTTTTAGAAGAGTATTACGTTTAGCTCATACTACAATAGTATCGAATTTAAAGATATTTACATTTTTGTCTTTTTCTGTAAAATATTAAAACTAAAAAGTAAAAAATAAATAATAGTTTTAAAAAACTAAAACAACACGCTTTATTAGAGAGCCGAAGTAAAAAAATGAAAAATAATTTTAATTTCCAACACGCTTGAGATAAATAATTTTACCATCAAAAGCGTGGGGTGCTTTGTATGATTTTTACACTTTTTTCTTACAGACTTTACTTTTACCAATATCTGTTTATTATCATATATATTAATTGATAAAGAGCACCCCAAGCTTTTGATGGTAAAAATTATTTATCCCAAGCGTGTTGGAAATTATAATTATTTTTCATTTTTTACTTCGGTTTTCTAATAAAGCGTGTTGTTTTAGTTTTTTAAAACTATTATTTATTTTTTCTGAAACACGTGTACGAGCACCTGATTCTTTTTTAACGCTTCCAGTCGCCAGAAACTTGTCAAGCCATGTCTTGATGGTCTTCCCATCAGATGCATTTCCTCCATAATTTCATTGAACTGTAATTATTGACATCGTCTCTGCATACCAGAAAACAGTTTGTGCTCGTTGCTGAGGAGTCGCCATTTTGTTTTATGTCATTATTGTCCAACATGCGACAGATGAATTAACTGCAACAACGAAAACAAAAATTATTTGAGCTTCTCTTTCTTTTAATACCAATCTCATTTCATAATTCCGCGTACTTTGAGAGTTATGATTAATTAAAATGTGGGAGGTTTGAATGGGACACGGTGTATAATAAGTTGGAAAGTATGAAGTTGACTGTAACGTGAACCGCATAAAGCGAGCGGTCAGAACAGCTGAGGACGCAATGAGTTAGGTGAAAGTGAACTCTACACCGAAATTAACACGTTGAACAGTACAGTCAGATAAACAAAACAAGTAGTTTGCTGCAAATTATCAAACTACGCATATCCAACACTGCACTCAATATATAAAAATGAATTTTTGTTTGTTTGTTCGTACTTTATGCGTTTGATCCGATTGTGATGGGTTTTTTTGCAAAATATTCAGGAGATTCCCGAGCTGAATACAGGCTATAAGAGAGTTGAGATTCTCAACTCCTACGCCCTTAAAAAACGCTCTTTATAGTGAAAAACGTGAAAAAGTCCCCTTTTTTTACTTTTAGATGGCCTTGCGCTGCCTAAACCATAACAAATACACAAAATGAATGACCCAGAATTGAATAACTCGAAAAACTCTACAAAAAAGTCCGGGACAGCACATGTTTATCTTTTACAGATAACTCACAATAGCCATTTTTGTCCTTCATTCATTCCAAGGAGATCGGGATAAGTAGATTCCCGGGCAAGCATGTGCTGCCATACCATTCATCCGATTGTCATGGGGCTTTTTGCAAAATGTTCATGATTTTCCCGGGAAGGTTATAGGTTATAAGAGAGTTTTAATGCTCAAGCCCTTCACCCTTTAAAATCACCTTCTGTAGTGAAAAAACGTGAAAAATATAGCTTTTTGTAAGCTTACGTGGCTTACGTTACCTAAACCATAACAAATACACAAAATTATTGTACACAGAATGGAGTATCTCAAAAAACTCTACAGAAAAGTCCGTGACAGCATATGCTTATCTTTTAAGGATAACTCACAATAACCATATTTGTCTTTCATTCATGCCAAGAAGATCGGGATAAGTAGATTTGCGGGCAAGCATAGCAGCGCACGGCAGGTATTCTTTTATGGATAACTCAAAATAACGAATTTTGTCTTTCAGCTCATTTATGTCGAGTACATCGGGATGCGTAGATTCCCGGGCAACGCCGGGTAATGAGCATGGGGTATCTAAAAATATATTTATTTTTCCTTTTACGTATTCAACTAAATGCAAAAACACATTATCATTTATGTGTAGCAGCGCACGCCGGGTATTAGCTAGTCTTCTTATATTTCCACAGTCCTTAGTCTAAAAAACACAAATTGATTCCTAATATAAGCCAAAGTCTAGATTGAAATTGAACACAAATTAAAGTACTCTGTCACAACCAGTTAAGAAATAGAATACAACAATAACATTTTAAATATTGGAAGCGGAACATTTTGCTTTAATCCGTGGAAACTATTGATGGTGGTGATGATAATAATGATCAGGACATAACAACTGAAACAGACACCGATTAATAAAAATTCCACTTTCCCATTTATTTGTCAGTATTGAAAAGGAACAAGACAGTAGTAGTGACATAGTCAATGATCCCCATAATTTGAATCTGCCTCTTACCTAATGTTTGATGTTCAAAATTATGAGTAAGAAATTAAAAAAAAAAGTGCTGCCGATAAAATTAGTTTTGATAATAATGACAGTAATAATAATAACCGTAATAATAATAATAGTAATAATAATAATAAGACTAATAATAATAATAATAATAATAATAATAATAATAATGATAGATCATCAGTTGATTAATGTCTTTGACATCATGCGATTCCTAATAGCCAATTTTGTCGGTCCATCCAATCTCCTGGTTGTAGATGTTTTTCCTTCATGTATAACAACAACAATAATACTACTACTACTACTACTACTACTACTACTACTACTACTAATAATGATAATAATAATAATAATAATAATAATAATAATAATAATAATATTGATAGATAGAGCATCGGTTGATTAATGTCTTTGACATCATCCGATTCCTAATAGCCAATTTTGTCGGTCCAAACAATCTCCTGGTTGTAGATGCTTCTTCTTCATGTATAACAACAACAATAATAATAATAATAATAATAATAATAATAATAATAATAATAATAATAATAATAATAATAATAATAATAATAAGACTATTCTATGTACCATCTGTGAATATTCGATTGAAGAACAAGTGACAGCTAGAGTCATGTTGGCCAATATGATAACATACGTTCCCGCTGAGGCCAATTGACAACATGTTTACTCTTACATAAGGGGATTCTATATCAGAAATCCACCTATATTACAGGGAAAGTTAGGGTTAGAAAATGGACAAGTTGGTGTGTTAGGTTGGACAACTTAGGGGAGAAAATGGGAGAGTTAGTACACCAAATTAGTTTGGCGTTCACTTGCTTATTACCAGGTATTTGCGATAAGTTGGCTACACTGTCTGAACAATGACTAATACATATTTTACACTGCAAATATGCTGATTTTAGATTATTTCGAGCTCAACTTCTCACTTCATTTTAAGGCATTTTTCACATTTTTTGGGGGAAAAATCAACATACAGTGTGTGTGTGTGTGTGTATATATATATATATATATATATATGTGTGTGTGTGTGTGTGTGTGTGTAAGGCAATGATTCAATCTTATGTTTTTCCATTCTTTTATTTGAATTTATGTAGTGCCATATAATCCCCATAATTTATTCTGGAATAGTTAAGGACGATCTTCTAATCAACCAACACATATATACAGATTACAATAATATTTTATACTTAAATAAATTATAATTTATTTTTAATTATAGAACATGGAACCCATAATATGATATAAAATATATAACTTAACACACACCTTAAGAGTAAAAACGGGAAGGCTCTAGAAACTAAGTTTCGTTGGGCAGACGTATGTTCAGGAGGTAAAGGCAACCGTCATTCAGAGGTGATAACCCGGCTGACTGACTACAATGGTGGGAGCGTTAACCTCCTACAACTCCACTGGCATCCTAAGGACAGGAGTTGGATCACTTTACCTTTTTTTATCTTTATATATCACCAACTCATGGGGAAAATTTTATAAGAAAAAGCAGCTAACTAACTACCCTACTCACTGGCACTATCGAGCCCGTAGGTTCATGGCGGCGCGGGCATAAGCTCTCCATACATCCCTATCCTGAGATAATGTTATCCAATCATCCCCTGTACAATCAACTTCCCTCAAATCATAGTTAATGTTATTCACCCACCTCATTCTTGGTCTACCAACTGGGCGTTTTCCCTTGGTTTTCCTACAAGAAAACCAGAGGGAAAACGCCAAGAAAAAGCAGCAAAAAAAAAAGCAATTTAATTTCGCTTTCTAGTGTGCTTATTTATTTTTTTTACAAATTTCTACATGAGTCCATGATTTTTAAGTGCATAAGGATGGGTCTACGTTTTATAGATTGATTTTATTTTTTCTTGACAAAGTAAAGTGTTCCCACTACAGGCCTCAGGAAACCCTTGGGGTTGTACGAGGTTAGGGCACCCACTTTTTCTAGACAATTGGCACTTGATGTCAGCCGGGTGGTCAGCCTTGTGTGACGGCCGCCTTTATCCCCAGAACAAGTGACTGGTACTCATTTCTGTTATAGGCTGAATCGATCCCAGGTTCATAGTGCCGCCAGAAGGTTTTGGTCAGTTTAAAAATCCTGACCCCACCGGGATTCGAACGCTCGAGCTTCCGGCTTGTAGCGCAGTGCCTTAACCACTACGCATAAAATATAAATTTATATTTGCTTTTATTTACGTTTAAATATCATCTTGATGCTTAGTCTATCTATATAATGTGTCTATATTAATTTGCGATTCCTGTATAATTAAATAAGTCTTAATAGTTATTATTATTATTATTGTTGTTAGTAGTACTAGTAGTAATAGTAACAGTAGTATGTGTGTATGTATGTATGTACGTACGTCCCTCTTGGAGATGTGTTCTCCTCTAGCTGGATTTTCTGATCAAGCATATTTTAGTTACGCTTATTTCCCCACAGATATCAGTGAGTGATATGTGGTCAGCACATCTCTTCACTGAGACATCTAGTGGGCAACTAAGGAATTACTTGAACGAGGAAACCCTACTAAATTTTGATCAGGCACTGCAAATTCTTTTGCGAACAGGAAAATCTTCAGACTGAGGATCCATGGTTTGAATTCCCTCTCGGAGGACTTATCTCTTGGATATTTCCATCCTAAAAATCCATCGACAGCTTCCGGGTTTAAACCCGCGACCCGCGGGACTAGAAGCAAATAACATAACTATTAGATCACCGAGGTCTACAAGCGTAGAAGTAATCAAAATTTAGTATTTACAGTAGTAATCATTCTTTAGTTGAGGTAATTAACATGGAATTTTAAATTTGGGCGTGGAAGTGTCAGAAAATATTTCTGAGAGATTTCTTATTTCAGGAAAAAGCTCTTTTTTACGTTCGTAAATTTACGAGATCGGACCGAAGACTTTACTTCCGTTCCGAAGAAGTCGCATT